>CAKAOI010026742.1:0-38774 GCA_916701655.1 Sebastiscus albofasciatus
AGATGGAGTTGTTATTGTAAAGAGGGCACTGCCCATGCTGGATGCTGGATGCTCAGTGTGAGGGTTGAGGGTTTGATGTGAATATAAGCAGCCCATAAAGGGAAAATGTTACTACCGACCATCTGCTATTATACTCCGTAAAGCAGCAGCACCTCCACATTCACTGCACAAACTGCCAACATCAGTATCATTATGAACCTTTTAGAATAATACTTTGAGATGGGTTATAAGTTTGGTTTCCATGGAAACAATTTGGTTCTTAAATCTAATCTCGTAGCGCATTTTATCCCCTCGCAGCCCAGCGTCCCCTCGCCGACTTGACTTGATGGGATGGCAGTGAACACATCACTTTGCACTGCTGTGGAAGGCTCTCTGTCTTCTGACAGATAAACGGCGGGATGCACTCACTCGCCACTCTCCACCATTTACAGGAAACAGCTGTCGCCATGGATACTGATAGACGCCGTGCTTGCGCAACTGTTATATTACAAGCTGTTCCTCTGTAATGATGAGCTGATACCGTATCGGATATCGGGCCGATACTGACTCAAACAGTTGGATTAGGTATCGGTGACAATGGGGTCGATATATTCTATGTTTATATTCTATATACTGGAATTTAAATTCCTGTTCAAGTTTTTTTTACCAAGTTACTTGTGTTCAATTCATTATTTTAATAATAAATAACAATTCAGTAAATGTATATCTATGTATTTATTTGTTACATTTTGTTTTACGCAGTTAGGAAAGCAATATTTAAGTCAAACCTGATGTTTTCTCACACAAAAAAGAATGATCCCATTCACTTCCACGCAGTGAGGCATACAGATTATTAATTAAACACTATACTCTGTGTCGGCCGATACCCAAAGCCCAGGTATCACTATCGGTACTGAAAAAGTCAGATTGCTGCATCCCGAACCAAAAATGAGCATGTTCTCAGAAAAAGTTTATGAGCTAGTAGTTCTTATTCTCCTTAGGGAGCACAAATAGCACATACATTTCAACAGGAACGCCTTCCTCAGTGTGTTTAATAAAGCTCTGACCGAAGAGGAAACTTATCACAGCAATAAGCAGAAAGCACACAGCCAGGTAATCATCTGAGTCTATACTTCGACCTGCTCCTCCGTGGGCCTCAGTCTAATGATCACAACATTTCCTGATGGATATTGTTAATTAATAAAAGCTCAGGAGGCACCATCATAAAGAAAACAGTTTACTGGGTGTTTGTAGTGAGTATATCAGTATCACTGGAAAACTGCTTCGGTCATCCCTCCTCGTCAGCATTCAACACAAAAGCCCCGCTTCCACAGCAGGAACTTTCCCCCAGTACCTTTTGAGGAACTCATTGCGTTTCTACCACAGGACCAGAGTCTAAATTAAGTTCTGGGGGCATTTTATGGGGCCCTTTTACCACCGAAAAGGCCCTGGTCGGGGGGGGTAGTACTTTCTGAAAGTACCAGAACTTTCTGGATGACCGTCACGGATTGGTAAAACACACACACACACACACAGTGTCTTCAACTTATGCATCTCTTCATTCATAAACAGTATCGATTGTGTTTGACATGTGTTTGATAAGATCTGGGACCCTTTACTGACATTTCTTCATGGTAAGGACTAATGTTGGGTTTCTGATGTAAACAATTTTGCTGCATATATCTACCCTTTGTTTTTTACCTGTTTTTTCATCTATCTACCTAGAGAGAGATCGTGAGGGCAAGCAGTAACGTTAGAAGAAGGAGACATAGCAGTGGTGCTGTGAATGAGAGAAAGAAATTATTTTCTCATTGTTTCATGGCGTTAACGTTCTAAAGCACAAATAAATAACCATCAAACACTCAACAGATGATTTACTGTGGAGACGGACGCTCGAAGTTTCATTTTCCTCTGCTGCATTTCATTCATTACATCCAAAGTGCATCAGTAAATATATGCAGCAGTAAATGTCGTCGCAGTGAGATAAAACCTTTAAAATGTTTATTTCCTTCAACGTGTTTTTAGATGAAACAGGCAGACACACTGAACTGCAGGCTGCAGAGTGTGTTTGCCGCTGTGACCACCAGTAGTCCTCGTCACAAGTCATGTTGCTTTTTCACACATCAACAGACTAATTTGCCTAATCGTCGCGGGTCAGGAAAACAACCTGTCTCTCTACGTCAATGAGTCGAAAAGAGATGACTTCAGGCTATTCGATCTTTCGGAGGTTGTAGCGGGATGAAGATACTGGCATCATATAAAACTAGAAAACCTAAGGAATCCATCAGTACCAACCGTGTCACACTAGCTTGTCATGAAGGAGATTAAATAACGTTCCAAATTGATGCTAAATTTTGGCGAGGAAAAACCGTCATGGCCATTTTCAAAGGGATCCCTTGACCTCTGACCTCAAGATATGTGAATGTAAATGGGTCCTATGGGTAAAATAATTGTTGGAATTGAATTGTAGAATAAGCCTTTTGCTAATAAAAAGAAATATTTATTAAAAAAATGTTAAAGAAGTGATGTCTATTTACTGCACGCAACACAGACATTTTAGACGCTAAAGTGTGCACCTGTTGTCTCTTCACTACAGCAGCATGTTGTTTGGATTGTGTCTTCTTTACTGTCATTATCAAAGAGCAAAAACTGGGAAACATTATACAAAAAGATGCAAAGGATAGTTAAGATAATTAAAAATTGATCTTTTTCTTGAACCTGAGGGTACCAAACATGTTAAATGTCTGAATGCCAATTTTAAATGCCCAATTTCCTCTGAACTGCAGTCCTAACTCTGCTGTCGGCCAGTGGGAGCTGCTGGTGCTGTGAGACCAGATCCCTCGTTGGCTTAATAACACATGACCAAGCAAAAGTATTGTTGCTATGGCTAGCCACAAGTTAATATACCTTCCACAATCATTTTGTGTTAATTGCTGAGTGGATTTACGACATGACACGATACCGTACACTTCATTGTCCCCTTGGGGAAATTTGTTTTGGACTCAGTGCTGCACACCATCAGCTGCCTCCACAGCAACATCAATGAATACAAACAACAATCCACATGTAAACAGAGAAATGTAAACCTCAAACAACATATTTTGCACATTACTCATATTGCACAAGAACTATCTAAAAACAGAATAAATAAAAGATAAAAATAAGAATAAGAAGAACACCGTGACGCCATTGCACAACCCTCAGCCTCAAGAAATATTTAAAATTTCGATCGAGGTGGGCACAAACGAGTTCTTAAAACGGTTCAGTCTGCATCGAGGGACTCCGTATCGTCTGCCAGATACTCAGAGTGGAGGATGTGAGATAGGTCCGACAATACTCTCTGCGCTTGCCTAAGAACAGACTGCTCATATTTATAGAGTCTAGACCTGCTCTATAAGAAAAGCATCTCGAGATAACTTCGGTTCTGATTTCACGCTCTATAAAAATAAATTGAATTGGATTTTGAATGTGTCCTGTTACACAGCCAAGCAGAAAGAGCTTCATCCAGACCGGCCTAGTAGGTCGAGTCGCATCTCTTTGATAAAGCTGGCTACTGTACATGAGACCATAGCTGATATACAGTATTTGCAGCCTTTAATGACTTCTACGGCGTCTTACAGCGGGTACCAGTGGCTGGGTTGCTCTTTTAGAGCAACAGAGTGGTGGGTGAAGCGAAAGCCTTCACTTAAACCAAAAGAGACAAGAAAAAGAATTGCACCAGTTGTTCCTTCAGACACTTAAGTGACCTGTGATTGTTCTGTGATTCCTGACAACAAGCTTTTTGCGGTGGTGCACATAATGAACGTCCTCCCTCAGAAGCGAAGGCAGAAGTAGCGCGGTGCTGTTAGACTGCAGCCGCAGAACCTCTTAGGGAGGAGGTTGAGGTGGATGATTGGTAGGGATGCACCAATACGACTCTTTCAGTCCTAATACCATTGATACCAACCATGTTATAGTAGCTAAATAACGCTTCCGCTAAATTTTGGCAAGGAAAAACTGTCATGGACATTTTCAAAGGGGTCCCTTGACCTCTGACCTCCAGATATGTGAATGTAAATAGGTTCTATGGGTACCCACGAGTCTCCCCTTTACAGACATGCCCACTTTATGACAATCACATGCAGTTTGGGGGCAAGTCATAGTCAAATCAGCACACTGACAGATAAAAAACGTGTGATTAATCGTAAATAACTGGACAATCAATCAATCAAAATGCCAAAAATATCCGTAGTGATGCACAAGGGTTAAGAAGCACTAAGACAATATTAGCCCTATTTCTTTACGGCAACTAGAGGTCCTTGACCTCAGAGCAGTAAGGTACAGTAATACTGGCTCAGACAGGACGGTGCCTCCGGGTACAACGTAGCAACAACAGAACAGACTTGTTTTGTTTCTGCAGATTTAAATGCCTGAAGTGAACTTGATGTTACACGTCTGGTGTGACAAGTTTGACTCTGTACAGTAAGCTACGTCAGCATTCTGGCACTGTTTACCTCAAATAAACCCAAACATGCATCCTTCACCAAACGTCTGCTCTACGTCTGGTTATTTTATATCATATATTCTGTATATTTCATTGCATGATTAAAGCATTTCATCTGATCTAGTTGCTTGGTACGGCAAGTTTTCACACATGTCTGTAATCAGAATGCATGTTTTAAGTAATGCACAATCATATAAAATAGATCATATTTTGGGGGTTTATTTCATGTAGTTACAGGTATCCCATGAAAACACAACCCTGCCCAAGACTTGATAGAATCTGCCAAAAGTCTTGGCAGGAAGCCTAGACAGGCGGCACCCAGCGTGAGTCTTGGATTTGTTTTCGCAACATGGGATGTTTTTACTGTAAATCAGCATTTACCACTATGATTAGTCCACCTGTCTGAAAGCTGAATACGACTGCACGCACGAGGTTGTCTTTTTTATTATTCATTACCGGATAAAATATGTAAAAGCGGTGTGTTAGCGTGGTTAACAGGTTAGGAAAAACATGTTTGCACATGTCGTTCAAGCTAATTAGATAGACAATATCTCCAGGAAAAAAAAAAACTGGAATGATCACTTAAGTGTTTCCTTGAGAACTGGTGCTCAGAACACACAAGGATGTTTCAATACCTGGTGCTCAGAACACACAAGGATGTTTCAATACCTGTTGAAAGAGGGCCATTATCACTGTTTACACTGAATGAAATAACCATCTACCAGGATGTAGTGAGATCCGTTGATTCTGATGGGTGATGTGAACTGACAGTGTGTTTGCACTGCAGCTATCAACACCAGTTTGTACATATCAACCACAAATATTCACATCACATGTGGCAGAAAGTGCTGCCAATTAGTTTCACGGGAAAGAGGAGCGTGGCGCCGCATAATCCGATGAATCGCTGTTTCCTCATACATTGCCTTTCTCCAGGAAGAAATATATAAGTGTGACATGTATATACTGTAGCATATAGAACAGGTGAGTCAAACCAAGCTCACAACGCAGTGCAAGGGTGGGAAATATAGACACATGTTGTGATAATTACCAAAGCATCTCCATGTGTTTAAAGTAGGGCTGTCAAAGTTAACGTGATAACGTAAATTCGTTTTAATGCCATTAATTTCTTTAAAACATTAACGCAACTTGCAATTTTTAGGTTGTAGCGGGCTCAGTTTTAAAGCGAGAGTGAAGATCATCATATGAACTTAAAAAACCCATTGGTACGGTAAATAACGCTTCAAACTTGCGCTAAATATTGGCGAGGAAAAACTGGCATGGCCATTTTCAAAGGGGTCCCTTGACCTTTAACCTCCAGATATGTGAATGTAAATGGGTTCTATGGGTACCCACGAGTCTCCGCTTTACAGACTTTATGATAATCACATGCAGTTTTGGGGCAAGTCATAGTCAAGTCAGCACACTGACACACTGACAGCTGTTGTTGCCTGTTGGGCTGCAGTTTGCATGTTATGATTTGAGCATATTGTCTATGCTAAATGCAGTACCTGTGAGGGTTTCTGGACAATATCTGTCATTGTTTTGTGTTGTTAATTGATTCCCAATAATAAATATATACATACATTTGTGGAAAGCAGCATATTAGCACACGTCCATGTTGATAAAAGTATTAAATACTTTACAAATCTCTCTTTATGGTACATTTCAATAGATTGGAAAAAAATGTGTGATTCATTTGTGATTAATCGTATTAATTAACTATGATTAACTATGGACAAAATTTGAATCGATTGACAGCCCTAATAAAAAGCCCAAAATGCCCCTAGTGATGCACAAGGGTTAAGAAGCACTAAGAAAATATTTAGCCCTATTTCTTTACGGCAACTAGACCTGAATGCCTTTTTATTATCTCAAGCCAGCGCGCACAAATCATCATCATCATTACATTCCTGTGTTTCTTGCAAAACATTTGAGCCATTTAAAGCTCTCCTCTTACCAGGCTCCTCTGCACTACTATGGTGATTTACGCTCTTGGAATAAAGTCATTCTGCATGAAAAAGCATAAAAAACAACTAATCGACTAAATAAATCTTAGACAACGAAGACCAAAACGAATGATTAGTCAACTATTTACCCTAGTTTACATTAACATTGGGTCAAATGACTATGCAAAGGTGTGGTGAACCCACAAAGCTACCTAACTCTACTCTTCCCTTTATGGAGCCTTTTAGCGATTGTTTTGTTTTTTAGGAGCCACAGCTTCACTGTTTTGGTTTACCGCTCTCACATGTCATGTTTCCAGCAGCAGCAGCTGGATTTTGCATGTGGCCAGGTTGAACCCAGAGGAGCTACAGTTTATAGTGTCTATGGCAACTGTCTGCAAAAATCTGAAGTATTACTTTATGATTAAGGTTCAGACAAGATAAAGCAATAAAAGAAATCAATGCATGCATGTTATAAAATGACCATCATGTCCACAGCAGTCACAAATCAGCAGCATCTTACTGTAATGTGAAGGACTCCAAGTATCGGAGCACCCATGTGCACTATCAAATTGAATGCAAACAGATGCCTTTTTATTATCTCAAGCCAGCGTGCACAAATCATCATCATCATATTCCTGCATTTCTTGCAAAAATGTGAGGCATTTAAAGCTCTCTCTCTTACCAGGCTCCTCTGCACTACCATGGTGATTTACGCTCCCGACCTGCTCGTCGCCTCCGTCATCTGGTCGCTCCATTCGGGTCTAAAAAGCGCGCTCCTGGTCCAGGTCTGTACTGTTACAGCATCTATCCCTCAGTGTGCTGTTGCATGGAAACGCTGCACGGAGAGAGCTACCACTTGTTCATTTCTTTAGGAAAAGCTGATAGTCAAACTGTCCAAAAATAAACTATTTTGTGCAAATGAAGCGTCTAATATCTATTTATTCTAATGAGATGATTAGAGAAGGTGTAGATAAATGACATTAATATCTGTCAGAATGAGACTATTCTCTACTAGAAGCACGTCTGTTTGTGAGGACGCTCTCTGTCTAACTGAGATGATCCACTAACTCACACAGAGACACACAGACAGACAGTAGAGTGATAAAGACGCAGGAAAATCGTGCCAAAACGGTTTAGAATGATGGTGCATTCAAGTCCCACAGGAAAAAACAGGGAAATGTGTGTTTCTTGCCTCACCTGGCCACAGCTCATCTCAGGTTTCAGTTTTTCAGGTTTCCACTAGTTATTCCTAGAAGGAGTGCATCAGATTTTTTTTTGACGATCGAGTTTGCAATTTTAGTTAACCCTTTCCATGGTAGGGAGGTATAACTTGCTTTATTTCCACCTTGTGGTTCAGATCATATGATATAATATGAAAAGTGTTTTATATACTACTTCAAATCAGTGTTTATATGTGTCTACTTTAACATTTTTTTGTTTTAGAAATATTAAAGTGGCAGTAGGCAGAATATTTTTGGCATCATTGGGAAAAACTCCATAATAACCTTTCAGCTCATCTCAGTTTTCAGCTTTCCACAAGTTATTCCTACAAGGAGTGCATCATCATTTTTTTTGACGATCGAGTTTGTAATTTTAGTTAACCCTTCTTATTCCATGGTAGGAAGTATAACTTGCTTTATTTCCACCTTGTGGTTCAGATCATATATCATATGAAAAGTGTTTTATATACCGTTTCAATCAATGTTTATATTTTTCTACTTTTTTAACATTTATTTGTTTTAGAAAGATTAAATCTTCAGTAGGCAGAATATTTTTCGCATCATTGGGGAAAAGATTCCATAATAACCTTTCAGCTCATCTCAGTTTTTTGAGCTTTCCACTAGTTATTCCTACAAGGAGTGCATCATGATTTGTTTTGACAATTGAGTTTGTAATTTTAGTTAACCCTTCTTATACAAGTCAATGGTAGGGAAGTATAACTTGCTTTATTTCCTCTTGTGGTTCAGATCATATGATATCATATGCACTGCACAAGTGTTTTATACTACTCCAATCAATGTTTATATGTGTCTACTTTAACATTATTTTTTTAGAAAGATTAAATCTTCAGTAGGCAGAATAGTTTTGGCATCATTGGGAAAAAACTCCATAATAACCTTTCAGCTCATCTCAGTTTTCAGGTTTCAGCTTTCCACTAGTTATTCCTACAAGGAGTGCATTATATATATTTTTTAAAGATAGAGTTTGTAATTTTAGTTAACCCTTCTTATTCTATGGTAGGGAGGTATAACTTGCTTTATTTCCACCTTGTGGTTCAGATCATATATCATATGCACTGCACAAGTGTTTTATATACTACTCCAATCAATGTTTATATTTGTTTACTTTATTACTTTATTTGTTTTAGAAAGATTAAAGCTTCAGTAGGCAGAATATTATTGGCATCATTGGGAAAAACTCCATAATAACCTTTCAGCTCATCTCAGTTTTTCAGGTTTCCACTAGTTATTCCTACAAGGAGTGCATCATAATTTGTTTTGACGATCGAGTTTGCATTTTTAGTTAACCCTTTCTTATACAATTCCATTGTAGGGAAGTATAACTTGCTTTATTTCCTCTTGTGGTTCAGATCATATAATATATGAAAAGCACAAGTGTTTTATATACTTCTTCAATCAGTGTTTATATTTGTGATGCTTTGTATGCTGAAAGGTTATTACGGAATTTTTGACCAATGATGCCAAAAATATACTGCCTACTGCAGGTTTAAATGACCTTCTGTAGATTTATCAAGGATTGCTGGTGTGAATTGAACATTATGGTAACAGGCCTACATGAGGGGTCTTTTTGCTGAATCTACACCATCCCTCATTTTTTATGCATGATGGGAATAACTGACATCACTTCACATCAGCAGTGTTAAAGAGACTGTTTGTACGTATTTTTACACGTAACTTTTTACACATATAAATCTACCAGGTCGGTGTCCCATGCACGCTCGCGTGTGGCCACACTGTTCAGACCACTCCTCTGTCTGCCTGCCTTCACTCACACAACGTGCGGGTTCTCGCTCCACCTCCACACGTTCATGCGCGCACACTACACACTGCAAAAGAGTTAGTTTAGCTCTGAGAATATCTAGTGAATGTACAGTGGACATTTGTGCAAAAATAAATGCTACAGCTCCTCCAGACCAACAGAGGTTTCCCGTGTCTTGTGAAGTGACAGGGCTTCGCAGCGAGAAACGTTATCATCTCCGACCGGGTGCCGGTGTCTCCCTGCGGGCGCAGTCAGGAGACGAAAACGTTTCTCTCCTGCTTCAGCCCCGGAAAGCCAACACTAGGATCAGCAATGATTCATGGAGAGACCTTGGTCTGGTCAGCTAACATTACTGCCAAGCAGCTAAAATATAGAGTGATATTGTGGTTTTAGCTGACGTGTGTCACCTCACTGTTTTGAGCGATGCTCGTTCATGTCTATTTAGAGCAAGCATAAGCACGAGCCCGACGCTGATTTTCGTTGACTTAACGGCCACAGGCGTCACTGTTAACAAGCATTTCTTATTCTTACAAACAGTCCCTTTAAGTGTTAGAAATGGGTTAAATTATGGGGGAGGAACATCCACTTGCTTTTAACTATGAGGCATGTGAGTAATGATATTTCCCATGGTTCTGAACGCATCTTTGTTCTCGAGCATCACTGCACCAGCTGGTGTCGCCCACACGCGCTGGGGTCCTCCAGTAGGCGCGAGGTGATCAGAGGAGCACACGAGCTGAGATGCTGTAGTGGTAGAGGTGGTCTCGCGTAAAACCAGATCATAATAAAAAAAGAGAGAATGAAAGACACGGAGAGAGAAATACCTCCTGGAATATTATTTTAACAGCTTCACACACTAGCAGCACCAAATGATCAATATGAAATTGTTCAATGTGTAGTGGCAGCTTGCTCTAAACCGTCCTCGCCACAGGTTTCTGACTCAGGTAGACTACCATGTCCAACTTCCACCTTCTGCAGACACTCACTCCTTGATCAGCTTCAAAGATGAGGCTCATATAGTGAGTGAAAAGTTTATTCCAGGAAAATTAAAACAAACAAAAATATATCCACATCACAAATCTTGGACTATCAAAGACAAAACACACATCATTGAGTCTATATAAATCAAAGCCCATTCTATTACATGACCAGCTTACCTAAATTATAATGTAGGTCAAACATTTTTGATGGCATAACACTGTGTACTTTTTAAATGATAATCAAATGCAAAAACTGTAAATAATACAATATGGCTCTTACACAATGAATGAAGCTGCTTTAGACGACATCTCTGCATGGATACTATAGACTGCAGTCATTGCATGTCCCAGCAAGAATGACAAGAAAGAAATGTCTCCGTTTCACTTATCTCCTAAACTATGTGATACTGATCTGCTGCCTGTCAGTGGAGAGCACGCGCTCCTTGCTCCTTGGAGAGATACAGACAGTATAGGGAGATTCATTCATACCACAAACCAGCCAGCTTTCCCTGGGCATCAACTCAATACTGAGCATTAAAAATCCACCCAATACCAACACGATTATCCTATCCATAAACCATCCACCGACATGACAGTCAATTAAACACATCACAGTTCAAACTGAGCCTCAGGACACGGAGCGTCAATCTGGGAAACCCGAGTGCGTAAAGGAAACTCCCTTATTCTTATACTGGAGCCAAAAAGAAAAAAAACTCTCCAATCAGGCATCAGCATTAGCTAAAGTTCAGCAGAATAATAATGAAACGTGCACTTCATAGGTAAATAACTCTACCTAGGTGCCATTTACACGCAGAGCGAATGAATGAAAGAAGAGTAAACAAGCTCAGGTTTCGGAGCTCATTTGAATATTAAAGGAGCAGCAAAATTAAGTGAATATTTACCTTTTTTCCAGAGTTAAAGTGAAGCCGTTTGCCGGGTAGAAGAAGACAGACAGACAGGAATAATTCGGCCAGGTAACACTTCCCACTCACCTGTGTGCAGATGGGGCGGAGGAGGAAATGCGTCTGGCCTCCTCAGGTATAACAACTCTCCTCCCACACAGCAGCTCAGGGAGGACATGAAGTCATTGGTGGCTCATGCAACGTGACAGAGGGAAAACGTGGGACGCACTACTGATTGGACTGGAGCCCAAACACACAAACTTATTCTACAAATAAACCTACAACACTTACATCCTGTCCATGTGTCTTTTATTTTGTGATCAGATATTAGGTCTTATCTTTGTGTCAACATTATTTCAGTCAAGCTTTACAGGGGAGTCTCCTCAGGTAAGGCAGGACATTCCCATGCAGGCGTGTGTGGACTTGCAGTATCAGACTGCCTGGAAAGCTTTCACACCCCCCACCTCTGAACCCACAATGTGCTCCAAAGAGACACAGAAGTGACAGCAAAGCAAGCTTTTTGACGAACAGATAAGAGTTCAAATGTGTGTTGTCTGCAAAGCGTCTTACACCGAGTACACCAGCAAACCAATCAAACTACGATAAAGGCCTCCTGGTGTGTTTTAATACCAAATGTTTTCACAACATTTACATATTCAAAGTGGGGCTCTGTCTGCATGCTGTCATCGGAGGACAATATGGGACTTTTACACATCCACCTGTTTCCTTAGGCCTATATGGAAATGTGGGAATGAAGTGAAGTGACCGTGCTGGTCTGGGAACAGTGATCTGGATCCCTCAGGCATCAGTAATACTGGATCAGCATTCTTAATGGGGAACTAAAATGTGATGATGATGACTAATATAAGTATTGTTTTGGATACTTACAACTAGTGTTACTAGGATTTGTAGCAGTGGCAATAGTATTAGTAGACCTACTTGCATTAGCAATAGTTGCAGTAGTAGTAGTAAAGTATATGTAGGAGCTGTGAACAATTTCAGAAAGGAGTAATGTTTTATGTTAATAAAGTTTGTGGTTTATATTTTTTGTTTTTGTTAGTGTTGGGGATATTGTCGTTTATTATTGTCTCATTTATTATATTATTATTAATATATTATATAGCTATTTTCTAGCGATTTTGCGCACGTTATGGATGAGTTGATCATTTTCATTAAACCAGATTTTGTTCAACGTATTTTCTGAATTTCAGTGCATCATTTTGGTAATCGTTTTACAACATTAACCCATGTCATTGTGTGTTTCTGTGAGCATGACACGAGGCTGACATGAAACATATTTATGAAGCATATTTTTGGTTTGGAAACTTTGACAGTCAACGTATGCTGCAGTTTGCAGAAACGTAAATTGCCAACATTTTTTTCTGGGTTTGAGCAGTGCAGTAGAAGCTGATAGAGGTTGACCTGTCCTCATGCAGTACAGTAAATAGGTGCACAAGCCACAAGAATTTTCTGTTGTCAGGACATGAAAGACAACCACAGTTGGGATCTGGTGTGGAATTTAACATGAACAGACAAATAATAATTAAAAAAAACTGTGTGTAGGTGAGGTTGTCCCTGTAGGGGTTTGAATAGGTGTGTCTTGCAGCTTGCACTCAGACAGACATGCAGAGTCATCCATACATTCTTAGACAATCCATAATTCAACACAGAATAAGTGCATTTCAGAAAGTAACCAAACCTGACCGACTCCACCAGCGTGGTTTGAATCAATAGTGTGAAAAGTCTGCTGAGAGACAGCAGCTTCAGAGTGTTTTGTTACCTGCTCTGCTTGCGTCTTCACACGAGGTGGCAAATCAAGACCGGGGAGTGCTGTTTGCAAAATATTTCCCAAATGGGTGTCAGTGTGGACACTGGGGGGGAGACTGAAATTCAAGCCTCCCTGGTGCTGCAGGTAAGGAGCCAGAGCAGAGAATGGTCTGAGGGGAGGGAATTGTGCATTTGCATGAGCTTAGTCCACCTATTGTGTTTCTCACTACTAATACCAAGATTCCATAGCCCTGGGTGTTGTTTTACACACCACACCCAAACCTTGCAGAAGACTCACCATGCAGATCACGTCAGAGGGTCGCTGAAATACCACGTTTTGGCAAGATGGCCACAGCATTTCTCTGCATAGCGCTATACACAAACATAAAGAACAGTTATTAAAGCAGTTTATTTTATTCAAGAATGCACCTCAGCTTTACAGAAACAAAAAAGTTGAAGTAAAAGATCATAAATCTACTTCTCTGTAGAGTATAGGGTTGCTAATAGCACACTTAGAAGAGATCAAAGCTCTGCACTGCTCTTCACCTCAGGTTTACCTGCGAGTGTCGTTACACACATGCGTATTTCCAGGAAAGTTTGAACTACATTCCCCTCTATGAGTCATAGCTGTTAACATGTTAACTAAAGAGTCACAGCTGGAACTGTGTCTAGAGTTGTAGTATTCAAACCAGTTCTGGTGGAAGAACGAGGGACCGGTTGGTACTGTAATTAATAAAACACAGAACTGATCACTGTTGGCAGTATTATCGTGATTCCACAGAAAGGTGTTTTCCTTTCCACTGAACAGCAGCCAGTTTGTGATACAGGCCAATAGACTTGTTAAGCCGGCTGGGAAAAAGGAAGTGATCTGTCTTTGTTCCCATGAAAAGAAACCATGTAAATGCATGTTTGATATCAGAATTGCACGGTGAATGCGCGCTCTTATGAAAAAAACAGGCTTTTGTTTCGTTTCTGTCTTCTAGTGATTTTATTTTTAGAAATAGAAAATCAAAATCAACCAGTTTTTTATGTTTAGTTCATCCCTTTTTCACCCTGAAAGAAAAACGCCCTTGTATTCCAATTTTGATTTTTGCATTTTAAAACGAAAATCATTTGTTTCTTAATATCCGTTTGTGAAAGGAAAATCGAATGACCAAAAGATACACTAACATTTTCAACAACAATCTGTTTCTATTTTTTTGGTTTGGTTATTCATATCCACACCAGCCGATCAGTATCAAGAATTCTCAGTGGTCATGGACAGATATATATGTAAACAGCAAAAGAAGGCTATGAAACGGAAATGCTAACAAGCTAGCCCTGGCCCGTCCCGTCTTGTAGTACCACCTGTACCTCAAGAGACGTTAGTGAGTCACTGTAGCGTCCAGTCTGCCCTCAGTCCAATGAGAAAAACAGGAAAATGACTCGCACCCTTGCCTCGTCGTCCACGCTGCCGGGAGACTACTTCACCGGGAGAGCATGCGGCATCTCTGGGAGATGTACCTCCAGTTAGCTCAAAGTCAGCTAGTGTGAACCCCAGCGCCGGGGGTCTGGTCCCGGACCGCCCCGACTCCCCGCCGGATCAGCAAACCTTCTGTTGCTGCCGTTACACAAGTTAGACCCAGCACTCCAGGCGCTGGGTTTGAGCTGGCTGAATACGAGTCGCTGTGGCCGCTGACTGGGCGTCCTCCTTGTGGCCAGGAGACCACCTGGAGGACGAAACAAAGTCCCAGGTTGTTTTCTCGTTTCTGCCACTATAGATTTAATCCAAAAAACAAACTATCAAAGCGTACACGAACCCCGGTTAATGCCACGGTAAACACGAGATTATAAAATAGCAGTGTTACTTTGACCGGCTCTCAGAGTTTCAGCAGTTTGGTTTAATTTTGTGTATTCTTACCCTGCTGCTATCTAGTAGTTGGCTTTTTTTTAACTGTAATTTTAGATTGTATGGACCCAGTAGTACAGTTGAAATGCTGCCCCTATTTGTTTGGAGCAGTTGGCTACATGTACACATTGCACTTGGGGTCATCCTTTAACCACAGAGTTGGCGGTCCGATCCCGGCTCCTACTGTCTGCATGTTGAAGTGCCCTTGAGCGAGACACTGAACCACAAGTTGCTCCCCGAGGGCTTTACAGCAGCCCGCTGCTCCTAACTGCTTAGGATGGGTTAAATGCAGAGGTCAAATTTCATGTATGATGGTTGTAATTAAGTTTTTTCTCTGAGACTGCCCTCACCAGAAAAACAACAGCATCGGTCATTTGTTCAAAAACTTAAAAACAACCCACATTTAGGAGAGCGACCTCTTACACTCATGTGAATAATGAAAAAACAAAGAGCAGAAGTGAAAGTGCCACAAAACCTCTTAGGATTGAGGTTGGGTGGTTGTGCATGCAAAGAGTCTGGAGGCCGCAGATTGTTTCCCGTTTTCCTCTCCACACTCAACGTTTCTTTTAACCATGACTGCAGGTTATATAGTAGTACCACAGTGGTTGTGCATGCCAAGTGTTTTCATCCATTATTGTTTTCATATAACTGAAAAACATGTGGAAAAGTTAACAATGAAGTGACATCCTTGGAATAACATTTTTCCCACCAAACCTGCAACATCTAATTGCCAAAAACCTGAATCCCTAAGTACGGTAGCATCTTGTAACACAAGAGGGAACGTACTGCACACACCTACTTGAAGAGTTGGCCGACTCAGACTGACGGTGTGGGTGTCTCTCACCTCTGTGTGCTCACGTCTTCTCACCACAGAACAATCTGTGCTCTGAACCTTTGGTGGAAATGTGAAGAGGAATATCTGGACCCAGTAACACAGCAATATTGTGCTTCTGACCTCAACACAATGTGTGTGCTGTGACCCCGCCAGAGACTTCTGAATCTCAGATGTACCGTTTTAGTGCTTTTATTCAATGTGTCTTTGAGTGGAGTGCATTCATTTTTTTTTACTTCTAATGACCTTAGAGGTTCGGAGAGTCCAAGCTGTCACCCTCTGCAACATAAGATCATTGTTTGTGCTGGTTCTTAACATTGTGAAAAGACACATGGACACTGATACTGCTAGGAATGTTGAAATCTTTAGGGTGATGCAGCATGTTCAATATTTCAAGAGTTATACCTCGGAATCAAGATCTGGCTTTTCCTACTGCACAGCAAGTGATTTATTCTTCTTATTCTACTGTACTCTGTCAAAAGTTTGGCTTTGGGCTTTCTGACCACTATTGTCTTTGTGTGGCTGGAAATCCAGTTTTGTTCAAAAGGAACCTGGAGTGGAGCTGCAGTTGGATGAACAAGCCATGCCAGATTCAGAGAAACACTGATGTTGGAGTATTATGCCAAACCCAAGATTTATTCAGCGAGGTGGGGTTTTTTGACGTAAAGATGCTTGTACAATATTTAAACTATGGTATGGGAAGTATTAATGTTAATAAAACATTTGGTTAAGGTTAGGGAAAGATCATAGTGACAGTTAAACCTGCAGTAGGCAGAATATTTTTGGCATCATTTGGCAACAATTCCATCACAACCTTTCAGCATATTGTAATTCAAGCGTTCTGAGAGAAAACTAGACTTCTGCTCCTCCTCATGGCTCTGTTATCAGGCTTTAAAAAAATCTAGCACGTGACGGGAGACTTTGACCAATCACAGGTTATTTCAGAGATGGAGAGAGCGTTCCTATTGGCTGTTCATTCAACAGCGGCAGCTGTCAATCACTTGCAAACTCCGATCAAACGGTCAAACTAGGCAGCGCTGATCAAATATGAATCAATATTCTGTTACTGTAATGATCATTTCGCTCCTCAAATGTTGTCAGAAACATCTTGTAGTGTACTGTTTAGCTGTAAAATGAGAAAAGTTTGCTCCTGCTGGTGGGCGGTGCTTGGTATTTCCTCATCTGATCTCAACATGACGGCCGGGTCACAAACTTTCTCTGTAAAATGGTTCTTTATTTTAACAATATCTAAAAAGGCCTAATATGAAATTTAAAATATAACATGACCTTAGGATATTACAGCTGCCAGTCCAAATTTAAACTAAACTAAGCTGAGGCCAGTGTTGGAGAGCCAGACTACACTGAGGAGGATGCAGGGGTGCTACCACTTACTTACCTTGTGTGCAACTTAACTCACTCTTAACTCACATGCAATAGGTGGAGGTACCTCACCGTGGGTGCCTCGCCTTCCAACAAAGTGACTCAGCTTCTGAAAGAAAAATACGGCAAGAATTAAACAACCAAACAGAATAAATACAAAGAACCCATTAGTTAAAAGGCAAAATAACTCAAGCCAACTAATAAACAAAATGGTCAAAGCCAATACCCAACTAAATCAACGAATCAATATAAACAAACAGTTACTCAAACCAAACTAGTGAACTAGGGCAAAAAGAACAAAACACTTACTCAAACAAATCAAAACAAAAGTATTTTAATGGGACAAAAACATTGAATAGACAAAAACAATGAATGGGCAAAAACAGCAGCAGTGTTACTTTAGGTCAGCCTAAAATAAAAAATATTAACAAGGCTAATAATACTACAACTTAATATCACTAAATACTGAGTCACCCTACTCACCACCATGGGGCATGGGGAATTGTTCAGAGGAAGGAGTTGAACCATGGTCCAGGGTAAGGGAAGTGTCACACGGTAAAAGCTAAAATCAAAGATCTCACTAAAAACATGATTTAAAAGACAAACTATAGTTTAAAACAGCAGTTTCACAAACCTGCAGCAACACCAACATTACAACAGCTTGCCAACAGGCCCCAGGTGCCTCATATAACCTGGTCTGATTAGTGGGTTGGTGGAGGAGGAGTCAGGTAGAGAGGCTGCGTTCAAAACCTGCAGACACTATCAGGGGAACCAAAAAAATGCACCTTAACCACATTTGCACTGGAAATGTTTTGTTTTTTTCTAGATAAGGCAGAGCTTATTTGTGTATCTGAAGAGTTCGACCTGCTCTGCGTCATCTTTACTATCAACAAACTCTACTGGCAACACAGAGGAGGAAATATGAAGCAGCGCAAATGGGCCACAACCTCTGCTGATGTGTTTGTGTTATGTGGCCTCACTGGTTACTGGAGTCTAATTAAGTCATCTAACATCATTTCTGGTTTGTGACAGTTTTGCTCAGCAAAGGTCACCGTGTGAAGCAGATCAGAGCTGTGTTCACTGAAGCGCAGACCAACGTGGAGGTTTTTATACCTGATTCAAAGGGACAATGGCAGCATAAACAATGGCACATATCAAATTTTCTGGAGCTAAAGCCAAAGCTACAGGTGTGCCTGTACAATGTAATGCTATTAAATACTAGACCTTGTTACAATACTACTGTATGTTACTGTTCTACTGTTATGTTCACCTGTATATATTGCTGTAGACTTGATTAGAGATGAAACAACAGGTTGATTTTCAGGCAAAAACAACAAAGATTTTCTGGTTCCAGCTTCTCAGTTGTGAGGATGTACTGATTTTCTTATGTGATAGTAAACTGAATATTTTAGGGGTTTTAGACTGTTGGTCAAACGAAACAAGCAATATGAAAACACCATGTTGAAAATGTGATTTTACATTGTTTTCTGATATTTTATAGACAGATAATGATAGACTTTTAGAAGAAGAAAATTGACAGATTAATCAATTAAAAAAAATAGGCAATTTATTTTATTTTATTTTATTTATTTATTTATTTATTTATTATTATTATTATTATTATTATTTTTCATTTTTAAATCATTGTATATGTTTATATATATTTTAAATACTTATTTAGTTTGTTTTTTTAATTACTATTACTATATTTCTCATCCCTTGATTTTGAATACTTTGTTTTAAAAGTATTAAAATATTATGAATTTGAAAAACCATCAATTGATGGTAAAAAAAAATGATAGTGCTGCATGTAATAATGATTTGCATCTGTTCATCTGCATTCTTCTGAATTCAAATGAGTGTGTAAATCAGTGTGAAGCAGATGTGCGTGAACACGCTCAGCATCAACACATAAATAAACATGTATCGGGCTCGCTCTCTCAGAGGTTCCTGTAAGGTTCAAGGATGACATTTGCACTGGGGGAATTACATGAATTTGCATGTTCCCACTGCAGGCCGGCAGAGTCTCAGCGTCTTCAGCGTTGTTAATGCTGTTTGAGATCCAAACTGCCTCCTGACATCTTCAGTTCAACAATATGAGAGTACTATGTGCGCTGTGGACCGACCTCCCACTGGCTTCATAACGATCTTTGACTATGAATGAAATCCAGAAATCTGTGACCTGAATGGAAGATGCATATTAAAGAACACTAAAAGAATCTGATGGCAGAGCTGATGAAAGTTATGACAACTTCATATAAAGTTATAAAATGTAATGATCCCTTTCATTGTGCTGCTACTGGCTGCTGATGGAAAAGGGTTTCCAAGTGAAACCAGATCATCTGAGGTTTATGTGTGTGTGTGAGTGCGTGTGTGTGTGTGTGTGTGTGTGATGACACACAGATGACACACGCTGAGAGGCAGCGTGAGCGGGTGGGAGAGAGAGGGGACCCCTAACCTCGCTTCTGATGATCTATAACTACTATTTCCTGTTGTGACTCCCAAAAGCAAACTATCTTAAAGCTGCAATATTGCAACAATAACTAAGTCTGCGATCCTGTACGTTCATGCCCTCTGTTTGCATCAAACTGGATTTTCCAGTGATGTTGCAATGTTGTGTGGGATCATATATCAATTCTACAGGTGTGGTGTAAGAGTTGGGCCATGCATGTGAGGTAAGGAGAGATCATTCCAGGGCACACTGATGTCTGTCATTGTTGTTTTCTTGTTGTCTTTTCTAACCAAGAGTGCTTCTACCTGATGAATGTAAAGTCCAGTATTCTCTCTCTTTCAGCTCTGATTTTGGTCTCCACCACCTCCCGAGGCAGCTCTCTCCATTTGCTCACATTTGCAGTGTTGTTGAATATTAATAATACAACATATATACCTTTAAACAGAGCCTGATGTTATTCAAATTACATTTGAACTCAACCTGGCAGCATTTATAGCCTACATTTCAAGTAATTGAGCTTTCAGGAAATGAACGGTAGCAAGACATAGTCCTATAACTAGAAGTGCACTCGGAGAGCGCAGACCTCCGCCAAGGCAGGTTTCATGTACATCGCCATCATCCACATGTGTTTTTGTTTATGTTGAGATGAGCGGTACATAAAACTCACCTAAAGCGTCGTTGTCACTCTTTGCAACAGTCACTAAGTGTGCCTTGGTTGAGGTAAACTGTAATATCACAGTGTTTGATGAGGAAGGCTGGCTGAAGGAGAGAGCTGGGTGACGCGTCATCAGTTACACTGCCCACGTCTTAAAGCAAGTGGTGTTAATGCACAGGCTGAGCGGAGTTATTAAAAAAATACTCTAAGCCGGATCATGATCCAGATCGCCACCAAAATCTAATAGATTGTTCACTGTGCCAAACCCCACCCCTCCAAACAATTTAATTTAAATCCACTGCGGACTTTAGGAGTAATCCTCCAAACCAACAAACCAACAAACCAACAAACCAACGCCAGTGAAAACATAACCTCCTTCCTAGGCCTTTGGCCTTGGCGGAGGTAATAGATCCAGACATTTAAACATACCAGTCTAAAGCTGACTTTCAGTTAGTGCTTCAACTTGGAATTATCTGCCGTTACATTTTTTTAACATGTCTTCACAGCATTTTAAAAGATCCCTGAAATCAATTCCTTTAACCAACCAATATTTTCCATATGGACCACCTATATAAATTGGATCTAACCAATATTTTCCATATGGACCGCCTATATAAACTGGGTCCAACCAATATTTTCCATATGGACCGCCTATATAAACTGGGTCCAACCAATATTTTCCATATGGACCGCCTATATAAACTGGGTGCAACCAATATTTTCCATATGGACCACCTATATAAACTGAGTCCAACCAATATTTTCCTTTACCATACATGTTTAAAGGCCTAATATGATTATCGCTTGATTTTCTTTTTCATTATTTGTGCTTCTTTTCTCTCTATTTTCCGTTTATATTTCTTGTCTTATAGGATGTTTTGAATTCTTGTCAAGCACTAAACTATGTTTCTGGTTTTTATTAAGTTTTACAATGTCTAAAATGTTTGATATATACATACTAATTGTGTATATTACATTACTGTAATTATTTAATGTAACATGCTGCTTGGAGAATGCCACTTTTCAAGCCCCTGGAGGTTTTTTTTGGCAATTCTCCATCACGTCCCCTTGCAAATTATATATTGTATCTTTGTAATTTTATTTATATGTATGGATAAAGAAAGAAAGAAACAAACAACATAATATAACTTATTGCTGTGTGTCACAATCACATCAGAGTTTCTACTGGCCCAAAGCTAACATGGGTGGGAGTTATGGACACAATATGCTTGTGTAATTGCTGCAAATTGTCCCTGACTTTATAATGATACAGCATAATTTTATAATTTATAGCAGATTATTTCACAGACCCCCTGACAGAGTACCACGGATCCTACTTTGAGAATGACTGGTTAAGCCTATAACAATGCATTATATTTTATAAACTCATCATATGTTTTGTGTGTAAAATCTTAATTTGTAAAGTAATGTTGTCATTTTATAAATATATTGTCAATACTTTCAGATAAATATAGTGGAGTAAAACGTGCAATGTTTTCTATTGAATTTCTGAATTAGCATAAAGTGGCATGAAATGGAAATACTCAAGTAAAGTAAAAGTACCTCAGAATTATACTTAAGTGCTGACGCTACTATATGACATGTTCTTAGTTACACCTCAACACTGATGCCTGCTTAGACTGAAATCAGCTTTTTTCACCAGATAGAAGATATGAAAATTACAGTGAGGGAGAGACAAACTCTGCCTTAGAGCCATGTCCATCTCACTCCTCTGGTAGATAAAAGTTATTTTCATAAACAAGCGGAAGAGGAAGAAAAGCTCTTTTCATGTCTGTACTGCATACTTCTGTTCCAGCCGTGCAAAACACACATGAACACATCAGCTCCAGCCTTCCTTGTTTTTGATATCGATAACAAGCTGCAGTGACTGTACAGTTTCCCCTTTGGCTTTCTGTGCATTGTGTAGACTTAAGCGCAAATACTGAAAGAGGAAAGAAAAAAATGGAGATGGAGTAGTTCTTCTGCATTTTTCTGATCAATCCCAGTTCCTGTAACCTGATTAAATCATGTTGTTGCATGAAAGTCAGTCATAGAAACGTGTATATAACAGTGTGCCTCTGTAAGTGAAATCATATTTATTACTTATCACTCCTTCTTATTTAATGTCTTACTACATATTTGTGTCTTTATCTCTAACTGAACTATGAACATCCAGTGACAGATGACTGCTAACACTAATATTAGTCCTGGTTGCCATATTTAGCATCAGTGTGAACAGGACCGAGGTCAAGCAGCCCTCCTCACACCAGTGTCCCCAGCAAAAATAACTCCATTAACTGTTTCCCATGCACCATCCTCTCCGCTTCCTGTTGTCCCCCCCACACGCCTCCAAACACACACTCTCTAGCGCGCACACACACATGTACACACACACACACTTCCTGTCATGACAAGGCTGAAATTAAAACAGGCTGTTAGTTCGGACCCCTCCGCAGCCGACAGTGAGATTAGGGGCATTTTCTCACAGTCTTAATAGACAGACAGCGGCGGTCTGGAGTGATGGGACACAACTCGGCAACTTTGTGAGTGTGTTTGTGTTTATTTCCAGGCTGTTCTCATACAGCTATGTATGTAGCTATATACCTACGAAAAGTAATGCACTGTAATTCATATTATATCCCGGGAAACAAAAAGTATAAAGAATGACAAACAGCGTATAAGGAGGAGGTCAGGGTTCCGGAGATGATCTTTTCCTAAACCTAACTAAGTAGTTTTGTACTTATAACAAAGTTGTTTCCTGTGAAGACGGAAGTTTATTTTGAAAAAACTGGAGCGTGCATCACGTGTTGCTGGAAATTTGTAGGAAAATGCATGAAAAATGAGGACTAACTTTTCATAAGATATCTACAGTCTATATCTATATCATACAAATTTGTTTTAACGCCACTAATTTCTTTAACGCATTAACGTAACTTGTGATTCTTAGGTCGTAGAGTAAGGATGCTGGCATCATATGAAACTAGAAAACCTAAGGAACCATTGGTACCAATCATGTCATACTAGCTTGTCATCAAGGTGGCTAAATAACGCTCCAAACTTGCACTTAATTTTGGTGAGGAAAAACTGGCATGGCCATTTTCAAAGGGGTCCCTTGACCTCTGACCTCCAGATGTGTGGAAAAAAAAGGGTTCTATGGGTACCCACGAGTCTGAAGGTAAAGTTACTCTAAGCAAATAAAACAAATAATTGTAAGTCTGTGTGTCTGTGTGTGGGTGGGTAGGTGTGTAAAGACGGTGCCATCAATCATCAGTCAGGGTTCACAGGAGTTCTTGTCAGCAAATGGTAGCATGTTAAGACCTGACAGTGGTACGACAATGGAGAAAAATGGTGCCCTATTAGTTAACAACAGGCTTCTATAGCTGACATGATGTTGAAATTTCCTTTGCAGTCTCGAGGCGGTGTACAAACACAATGCATTCACTGAGTAAACCTTTCATTCATAATATAGGAATTAGCCTATAGGTTTAAAACTACAGTCATCAATATGTTTATATTAAAGCTAGGCTTGGTAATCTTTAGAAACCAGCAAGAGTACGCTAGATTTAAAAAAATTATGCAACCTAAAAACCCAACCCAGTGGTATATAATAATAGTTTCTGTTTCATCACCACTAAGCAGGCGAACGGGTCACAGAGTTAGGCTAGAGAGAATGTCATTTCGCTTCACACATGACTTTAACAGCTTCAGATGTAGTAGAGGATAACAAGTACTGTTAAGACAGATGAAAACATTAAGACGGACAACATTCATACTGAGGAAATTTGCAGTTAAGATTGCAGCTCAACACCTGCTTCATCAAAGTGGGATCGTCTTTCTGGATCTCTCTCAAAGGTTTCAAGTTTCAGAGTTTTGCCGTTGCCAGGCTGTTTAAGTGCTCTTTTGTTTGAGTTTGGTTTGACAACATAAAGCTGACCGACCTCATCCCACCTAAGAGAACAGAAAGTTATCCCAGAAGTAAGGTTAAAAAACACGCACTGCATTTGACCCGTAATGATATTTTATTGAATGTACTGTACTGAGAGTGAGGGAGTTTAATTGACAATCCAATACATGTATGTAAAAAATGACGAGAGACCATCTTACGATCCGGTGCCCACACCTCGGACTCAGCCTTCGTTTTGATCTCAGCTACACACCTGTAAAGTTGTTGTCATGCTATCGGGGCAACAAAACAGAAATATAAACACCTGGCAAAGAACTCAAAACCGCTGAGAATGACTGATAATTATGTTAATTTTTACAAGCCACGTCAGCGCCATTGGTATTATTTTAACCGTGTGAGTCATCAGGGAAACATGTGGTCCTGGACGAGACACCTATTGTATAGTGGGAACTACAACAAAACACAAAAGAAGATTTTGAGTACTTTGCCAGGTGTTTATATGTCTTTCAAGATGTTGTCATGACACTTTACAGGTGTGTGGTTGAGATCCAAACGAAGGTTGAGTTTGGAGATGGGCGTGGTCCGAGCAACGGGGGCGTCACGGCTGGTGTGATCCCATCGTGAGATGGTTTACTTTAAGTAAGTACAATGACCCAGTGAGGACTAACTCTGCCCCCATTATTCAGAGCTCATCAGGACAGAACCTCCCCACTTTTTATTGGCAACCTTTAAGGCACAATCTGTGGTTAAAGAAACAGTTCCTCATTTTGAGAAATACGCTTAGTTGCTTTCTATACGAGAGATGAGGACATTGATATCAACTAGGGCTGTCAAAATGAATGTGATAATAACGCAAATTTGTTTTAACGCAACTAATTTCTTCAAAGCTTTAACGCAATTTGCGATTTTTAGGGCATCATATGAAACTAGAAAACCTAAGGAATCTATTGGTACCAACTATGACATACTAGCTTGTCGCAAATAGGTAATAATAAATAACGCTCCAAACTTGCGCTAAATTTTGGCAAGGAAAAACTGGCATGGCCATTTTCAAAGGGGTTCCTTGACCTCTGACCTCAAGATATGGGAATGTAAATGGGTTCTATGGATACCCATGAGTCTCCCCTTTACAGACGTGCGCACTTTATGATAATCACATCCAGAATGGGGCAAATCCTAGGAAACAACGTCTCTGGATCTCAAATTTTTCTGGGTGAGGACCCCAGACCATCTGCTTTGGTTTTGAAATCCTCCCTATTTTTGAGATCTCAAGGTTGCCAAGTAGAGAACACATTTTAAGCAAATTAATGTTGCCCTTTTAGAATCACTGTGAAATGATATTGTCAATGACCAAAAGGTTTTGAAATGGGCACTTGTTTGTTGGCATACTAAAGTCTTATACATGACTGGTGTTACACCTATAGGTACCTGCAGCCATTATTTACATATACCTGTAGGAGTCATTGTGACTCTGGCAGCTTGTTTTGGTATCAGTGTGTCAGTGGAAAACTACCTGCCTGTCAGGACCACACACTTCTTCATTCAGTCCATTCACTGGGACGTGGCTGAACAGAAACCTGACAGGCAGGTTTTAGTTGTGTGGTGCAGTTGGAGGTGTTGGTGATGGGTGTGGTGACAGGGATCATCAAAACACCACGTTACACTGCTCCACCTAGTACTCACCCACTGGCTATTCAATTCCTCAAAACAAAGTCTGCTGGGTACAGAGGGTTATATACGTGGTTCATCGTCGCCATCATGTGGTGGCTTGTAAAATAGATGTTAAATATAAACCCACTTAATCTGACTTGTTTTACTCTCATGTTAATAAACTGTAGTAATCAGAAAAGAAATCACAGTATTATGGGAAAAGCAGCTCGGTTGAATTATGTATACCCGATTGTTGTTACTCTGCATTTCCAAGGTATGTAATTGTCTTCACCTCAGATCAACAAGTCTTTCTAGTTAGATCAGCTGAACCAACATTTTAATCTCAAATTCTAAAGGTATTATATTATATTTTGTGTTGGGGCAGGAAGGAGGATGTTGTTGTGGTTTAGGGGGAAAAAAAATACTCCATAAATAAGAAATATCAGTCCAACAGTAAAACACCACGATTTAAAGGGGAACACCAGCTACATGTAGAATTATATACTTTATAATAAAGTATATAAAAATATTAGGGCTGTCAAAGTTAACGCGGTAATAACATGTTACCACAAATTCGTTTTAACGCCACTAATTTCTTTAACACGTTAACACAACTTGCAATTTTTAGGTTGTAGTGAGCTCAGTTTTAAAGCTAGAGTGAAGATACTGGTATCATATGAATCTAGAAAACCTAAGGAATCCATTGGTACCAACCATGTCACACTAATTAACTAAATAATGCTCCAAAGTTACGATACATTGTCGCAAGGAAAAAACATGCTGACTTTATGATAATCACATGCAGTTTGGGGGCAAGTCATAGTCATATTTTTTACGCTAAATGCAGTACCTGTGAGGGTTTCTGGACAATATTTGTCATTGTTTTGTGTTGTTAATTGATTTCTAATAATAAATATATACATACATTTGCATAAGGCAGCATATTTGTCCACTCCCATGTTGATAAGAGGATCAAATACTTGAATATATAACTTATCCATTTGAAATACTGTTATTTTAATTTTAAAATGTTGTCTTTCATCCTCATTTTGCTTTTACTTGTGTGATTTTCCTTTTCTATATATACATTTTTAATGAGCACTGTAGAAGGGTACCTGAGACCCAAGATTTTCATTGCCAACGACTGCTCGCTGCAATTGTTGAGCATATGACAAATAAACAAACTTGAAACTTGGAACAGCTTCATCCAGCACTGCAGCTGCAGCCAGTGGCTGTCTACTGTCAGACATCAGCCTTCTGAAAGGAAGAATGAGCAATAAATAAATCATGTAAAGTTTCTGTGGGATCTGCAGAGAGTTTCCATGTCAAAGTATTATACCTGGGCTGGTCCAACACACCAACTGTTCCTATGGATCAGTAAGGGTGACAGAACACACAGTCTTCAGGGGCTCAGTACTAAGTTAAAGCTGCAGTAATCAATATCATATTAACAATGCATCACATGTGTAATGTGAAAGGTGTCAGTCATATTGATGATCCCACAGAGAATCATCACTCACTGCCTACTGGGTTGAAGAATGTATAGTGAAAGTGAAACAGACAAGCATAAATACAATGTCTCTGTCGGTGTGCCTCCACAAATTAATGCACAGAGCATAGGTGTGTGCAGACCGGTGGTGGATGGTGCAAAACTTGAATTTCAACACCAAAATTGCAGTGCAGGTGAGGAAAAACCTCAGAAAAATGCCACTTTGGAGATTAAAAAAAGGGCCTGTGTGCACGCATTTGTAGGTCAAGGGAACCCTTTGAAAATGGTCATAAGGTCAAGGAAAGATGTGAAGAAGAATTCATAAGGACTAAGGAAAAGACAACCGTGGTATTAAGATAATAGGACCGCACTTTCACTATAGGCCCTGTAACTATGATGTGACGGCGGCAGATGTAAGTGATGTGGGACTGTCGAGGTGGAACAACAATGTTTGGAAGATGGACTACAAAAGGCGCTACATTTTATTTATTTATTTATTTTTAATTTGTAAAAACATTTTCAAGTTTCTTAAAAAAAAACTATATGTATATATATTTTTTTATTATTATTATTATTTTTTTTACATTTTTTTACATTTTATTTTTACATTTTTATTTATTTTTTTATTTAAATAAAAAATTTGAAATGAAATTTAATTTTTTTTTCCTTTCAATTGTTTTTTTATTGAATTTTTTAATTTTAAAATTTCATTTTTATTTTTAATTTTATAAAAAAAAAATTTTATTTTAAAAATTTTTATTTTTTTATTTTTTTATTAATTTTTCTAACTTTTTAAATTTTTATTTATATTTTTTTATTTCATTTTTTTTACATTTTTTATTTTAAAATGTTCATTTTTTATTTTTATTAATTCTTTAAATTCTCTATTTTATTTTATTTTTTTTATTTATTTTAATTTTTAACACTTTATTTCAAAAGTTCAATACAAAGTCCATCCAGAGTTAGGAACCTTGCTAAGCAAAAAAGAGTTTTCGATCGCAGCCGGAGTTCACTTCTTTTCAATTTTTTTATTTTTTTTTTAATTAAATTTTTTTATTTAAAAAAAAATATTAATTTTTCTAACTTTTTAAATTTTTATTTTTAAGTTTTTTTATTATTTAATATTTTTTTTTACATTTTGTTTTTATACATTTTTTTTAATTCTCTATTTTATTTTATTTTTTATTATTATTTTTTTTCAACACTTTATTTCAAAAGTTCAATACAATTTCCATCAATGGTTAGGAACCTTGCTAAGAAAGAAATACTTTTTGATCGCAGCCGGAGTTCACTTCTTTTCAATTTTTTTATTTCTTTTATTTAATTTTTTTGTTAGTTAAAAAAAAAAAGTTTGCATTTAATTAAATTTTTTATTTTTATTTTTATTTATTTTTTATTATTTTTTCTAACTTTTTAAATTTTTATTTCTAAGTTTTTTTATTATTTATTATTTTATTTTATTTTAATTTTTTTATTAATTTTTTTAATTCTCTATTTTATTTAATTTTTTTATTATTATTTTTTTTTTTTCAACACTTTATTTCAAAAGTTCAATACAAAGTCCATCCATGGTTAGGAACCTTGCTAAGCAAAAAAGACTTTATGAACGCAGCCGGAGTTCACTCCACCACAGACAAGGAGGAGAAGGAAGATTGGAACTCGTCCAGCCGAGGCGCGCCACCCGGCGGCCACAGAGCGCGCTTCCTTCCGTGTCACTTCCTTGTTCTTCTTTGGTTGGAAGGAGAAAACTTTTTCACGGAGCCGACTCGTCGTCCGGACTTGTGTGACTTTATTTCAACCGAACTAACATTAAACATTTAACCTCAAACACCTCAACCACCTCATCCATCGCTCGCTCCTCCGGACTGACGGTTAAAGTTCTAGTTATTATGTCGGACCGCCGGGAAGAGGAGCGAGAAGCCGGAGAGACGGAGCCGCAGGAGGAGCTGCAGGGCGCCGTCGGCGGGGAAGGTAAGTGGAGGTGTTCTCACCTTTTAGACTATTAAAATGAAAAGTGTTGAAATTATCTTATTGTGATATATGCCGAATTAAAGTGTGCACCTTGAAGAACAGTACAGGCCTTATGTCTGCTCCGCCAGGTAACCTGAGCTCACCTGGTGGTAAATAAGGTCATAAAACAGGTAGATTTTGACCTGAGGCCGGTGAGGGTGAGTCAGAGTGGGTTGCCAGGTCTGCTGGTGGCTGTAAAAAAAAGCTGGACGAGGTTTTTCAGACTTTATTTGATGTATTGGAAAAAAAAAGTTATGTTAAGTTATGAGACCACGACGAACTAACGTTATGTGGCTCTCAAAAACAATGAATTAAGACATATTAAAAGGGGTTAAAAACAGGACTAAAGATGACATAATGACGGAATTCCCACTGGAATCATAGGAATTGTGACGTCAGACGCAACTTACGTAAAAGATAAACACTGAAACCAAGAAATATAATACCGAAACTAACTTTTCAAAGCCACTTTTGAAATAGTTGTGAAGTTTCACTTTCACTGATAAAGTTCATTGAACACATGAACATATATTGTTAAAAACTTGTTAAAAAAATAACTTTCCCCATGATAACATAAGTTTTTTAAGGTGTTATAACAAGAAAGTTATTTTTTATTTTATTTTTTATTTAGAATATGAAATATATATATGATACATCATTTCTATACATTTAAACAAACAGTGTCAATGCTAGAAATGATTATTATCTGTATGTGTATTAAAGTTCCCATATTGTAAAAAGTGAGATATGCAGATCTTTTACATTATAAAGCAGGTTTAAGTGCTATATAAATACTGTTAAACTATTAAAACGCTCTATATACAGAGAAACACACACAGCCCGTATTCAGAAATTGCACATTTGAAACAAGCCGTTAGGATTTCTGTCCATTTGTGATGTCACAAATAAACAATATTTAGATCATTACACGGTTTTAAACGTAAACATTCTAAATGTGTCCCAGTTTATTTCCTGTTGCAGTGTATGTAAATAACATCAACTGGCCTGAAGTAAACAGGGATTCAAGCTGTTGCCTAGTAACACAATTCTGTTGCAATTCCATTGAAATGCACTAAAACGGAGTGTTTCAGACAGAGGGTAAATACAGGTATATTCAGGCAGACAGTATGAGGATAATAAAGTGTTTTTTGAGCATTACAGCATGTAAACATGTTCTTGTAGAAACACAAAATACATGTATGAACCTGAAAATGAGCACAATATGGGACCTTTAATCAATCTTCTCATTGTTCCAGATGTGATTGATGATCCCATCCTGGAGCAAGGAGCAGTGGTCCTCAGAGCGTAAGTCTCATTACATTATAACTTGAATAATAATAATGATAATAATGATAAACTTGATTATTGCCCGTTGAGCTGTATTCTGTGCCCTTGTTTCTTACTTATTATGATCTTGATAAAGGACTCTCCAATCAGGTTTTTCAGTTCAATACAGTTCACTAGTGTCGTTGTCACTTGATCTGCTACTGATTATCAGGGCCGGGACGATTCACCTATCTCTCGATTCGATACTATCACGATACTAGGGAGCTGATTCTACAAGTATTGCGATTCGATATTACTTTTTATTGCGATTTTTGTTAACTTTTGTTATATGAGGCTTCAACAGTCTGAATGACATAAATCAAGTGGTTAGGAATGCAGGGATACCACGTTTGATACCAAGTACTTACATTTGGGTACTCGCCGACACCGAGTACCAATACGAGTACTTCTCTGTGCCAAAAGACCCTCGTTAACAGCCAGATGGAGGGTGTGAGTGACACACGACAGGCTGGGGAGTCCCGCATATGAGGCAGTGCGCCTCGACCGTCTCTAGATCGGCTTAGAAAGGCTCGGGGCAAAGGGGGCTCGTGGCCGCAGCTTTACAGCACTCCCCGTCCGGACCTCGCCGCACCGTGACGGGGCTCCCTGCTCCGGGTGTGGATTGTCCTCAGTGCGCCCCAACCGTGCCGTGCAGCGGCCCACGTAAAAGGCGCCAGGGGTCTGTGGCGCTGTCGGCAACCCACCTGACCCGTCATGAAACACGGACCAAGGAGTCTAACGCACGCGCGGGTCAGAGGGTACAAGCAAAACCCCGTGGCGCAATGAAAGTCAGGGCCGGCGTGCGTCGGCTGAGGTGGGATCCCAGCTCAGCGGAGTTGAGCACAGCACCGGCCCGTCTCACCTGCACCGTCGGGGAGGTGGAGCGTGAGGACCCGAAAGATGGTGATGAGAGGTTAACGTTGCGCTGTTGTAAAGTGGTATCGGAGCCGTTTTGCAAGTACAAGTACGAGTACATGAGCACAGTATCGGACCCGATACCCATTCTGGTATCGGTATCGGTGCACCCTACAAGTGGTTATCTTTCAAAGTCTTTCTAGTATGAAATTCCCGCTTCAATATGTGATGTTTTCTCTGTCCTACTGTAGGTATGTGATAGAACGTATAAACACAGAGGAGCCCGACCGACACGTGTCCTCTGAGCATCTGGGAGGACGGCCTAACGAACAACGGGACCCACAAGTCAAAGAAGTGGTGGAACAGCTGCTCAAGATTGCAGATGAGATGAACAGGAACGCTGAGCTCCAACGGTAAGTTGCACGTCATGACCAAACACAACTGGAGGGCCGCATCAGTCAGCAGATCCGTTGGTTATTGGTTAAAGGCACAATGAGTAGGAAACAATACACTGAAACAAAACTAATCCCTCTCAATCTCAACTTCTGACCCACAACAAGTGTCTGTATCTGCAGAGACCTTGCCTTTACCCTTACCATTACTAAATGATGGTAGTGATGGTAACAGGGTCTAAAATTAGCACCCGCCAAATGCGTGTAAATTGTTGGCAGTGGCGGATAAATTCGTCAGGTCATCCGCAGGCAGGGAAAACACTACTGATGGGAATAGAGAATCGGTACTCGTTGGCTCCTAGTTGTCTGGTTCCTTGGCATCTCATGCCTCCGTGACTATCGATTCCTCTGTATTGATGCTTTTCCCACAGTTACGCATGCACAATGACGCATATGCACGCCGTATCATCTTTCAGTTTGTTTGGCAGAGAGAGAAAAAAGCGCTCAATAGCATGGCGCTAATAAACTTGAGGGGACGCACCCTGGTTTTACCTGATAATGCAACACTGTGAACAAATCTGTGTTGAAATCAGCAGGATGAGTGTTGGTAACGTTACCTGTTAGCAGCCGGTGGGCAGCACAGTCCTGCTTGGTTAAATATGATTAAATATGTGCCATTGAGTTGCAGTTAGTCAGCTAAAACCACACTATCACTCTATATTTCAGCTGCTTGGCAGTAATGTTAGCTGACCAGACGAATGTCTCTCTATGAATCAATGCTGATCCTAGTGTTGGGTTTTCCTGCCTTAGCCCGCCGCTTCAGCCCCGGCTAAGGCAGCAGGGCTCCGCAGCGAGTAACGTTACCATCTCCAACCGCAGCCGGAGGGAACAGTGAAAACACCGGCACCCGGTCGGAGCAATAACGTTACTCGCTGTGGAGCCCCGTCACTTCACAAGACACGGAGAACCTCTGTTGGTCTGGAGGAGCTGCAGCATTTATTTCTGCACAAACGTCCACTGTACATTCACTAGATATTCTCAGAGCTAAACTAACTCTTCTGCAGTGTGTAGTATGTGCGCATGCACGTCTAGAGGTGGAGCGAGCTGAGCGAGAACGCGCACTGTGTGAGTGAAGGCAAGCAGGCAGCGGAGCGGGCACTTCAGCCATACGCGAGCGCGCATACGCGAGCGCGCATACGCGATGCGAGCGCATGTGTCCCGACTCGGTACATTTATACGCTTAAAAAGTTACAAACAGTCCCTTTAAATGACATCAGATCTAAAATGTTATTCCTTCATTTAGCGCATAGATTTAAAAAGTGTGTCTGCCACAGTGGCAGGAAGTGAACAAAAAGTTAATTTCAGACCCTGGTTGTCACTTTTGAATCTTTTCATTTCTTCCTGTCAGACTGATCAACCAGGTTCAGGCCAACTGTGCTCAGGACATCTTCATGAAGGTGGCCAGGAGCATCTTCGCTGATGGCATCAACTGGGGTCGAGTGGTGGCTCTGTTTCATCTGGCCTACAGACTCATACACAAGGTAACACACAGAAACACGTATCCCACAGAGCAGAGCTTCTCCACAGGGCTGCAATTGTTGTAGATTTGTAAGTGGTTTGCCTAACGGGATTCGACTGGTGATCTTTCCTGCGTCGTGTTTTCATAAACGGAACTGTTTTTTAACCATTTATTCCCTGCGCCCCGTGGCCAAAACCATGCTTCCCCCTCCTCTCATGAGCTCTAGGAGTCCCACCCTGCAGTCAGAAAGTGAACAGAACTGTTTTGTTCATAGAAAAATATCTCCCTGTAGTGCCACTTAGCTCTGGGCTATCAGGCCTAAATATAAAGTCTTGACTTTTATGCTTCCACAGCAGCGAGAGACGTGGCCAAGAGGCATTACGCTTTTGGGTCGTCCGTCCATCCGACCCATTCTTGTAAACAGGATATCTCAAGAACGTCTTGGGGGGGTAATTTCTTCAAATTTGGCATAAACATCCACTTGGATTCAAGAATGAACTGATTAGAATTTGATTGTGAAAGTGATATCTCAGATGACAATAGCAAGGTACAGTACAGTACAGTACAGTACTGTGTACAACATAGGGCTCCCCCGGAAGTCGCGGTGTAATTTGAACACCGTAATTTACCATGTATATAATGTTTTTATGTAAAATGTATCGAACATTGAATGACATCAGTTCTAAAATGTTATTCCTTCATTTAGCGCAGAGATTTCAGATAAAATTTCTGAGTGGCAGACAAAACAAAAATACTTACCTGCCACAGTGAAAAAGGTTAATATCACACCCCGTTCACACCACAAACAAACCGCAACAGAATCCGCTTGGAACCGAGAAACCACCTTTTCAGGAGGTCTCGGTTGTTCGGTACGGCACCATAGCTCACTTGACAGCTTTCACACCAGCCTTAACGACAAGAACTAACCGGGCAAACGGAGCAGAGTTTGTTTTAAGCGAACCAAACGGGTTACAGTCAAAATCTTGCCCACCCTTAATGTCTTCTGACTGGTGTTTGTTTTTAAAAGGCACTGACTACCAACCATCTAGAGAACATCAGAACAGTGATCAGCTGGGTTCTCCAGGTCATCAGAGAGCAACTGTACACCTGGATCGTTCAGCAGGGAGGCTGGGTGAGTGATGCATTGTCCTTTAAAGATCTGTCAGTCGTGTGCTTCTGTGGTTGAAGGGGAAGTGGGATCCACAGCTCTTAATCTTGCTGTCTTGATCTTTCCAGGAGGGGGTGATCAGAGGTTTTTCTCGGTGGAGGACGGTCGCCATCGTAGCGTCCGTAGCTCTGGTGGCAGCTTTCGTTTACTACAGGAAGACCCGCTGAGAGCGTCAGACCTCTCAACCTCACAACCAGGGCTGCAGTCCCATCTCCTGGATAAAAGCAGCTTGTTAATAAAGACAATTTTACAATTTCAACCACTCCTCAACCTCCACCTCATTAACTAGTGGTGGTCAAATACTGTATTTAGAGGAGGCAAGGGACCTCCTCTCTTCTCAGGATTCCAAGAACAAAAAAAAGTGCTTTTGCATCCACTGGGCATCTCCATGATCCTTCACCAGCAACTGTATGGAAGTACAAGAGCTGCTGCGACACAACCTTCTAGCAGCCATAGCGGAGGCTCTCAGCAGATGATGGTGTTTGTGAACATGGGACGTAGCTGTAGATGTCCTCAAACAGACCAGAGGACCCGACTGAACCAGGTCTCAGGGATACATTGGTTCTGGGTGGGGTCCAACGTAAACTTCTTCACTATATGTACGTATATATATGTATATATATAATATCTGAGAAAAATGTTAACTAGAGAGTGAGAGGATGTAAAAATACTTGAAAAGGAGTCTGACGACAACATCAACAAGAAGAAGATACGCTGCACCTTAAGTCAGCCAACCAAAATTCAACAAATTAGTACACTGTAGCTTCATCATGTCGGCTTGTGCACCATGTTGGCTCTGCAGTTAACCAGGACTGTGCCTTTTTTTAGACCCATGTGCATTGATGCAAAAGTGTGTACCACTTCTTCTGTGATCGTCTTCCTGTTTTATGTGAATGTCGTTGGTCGCATTGATATAAATGTTTCAGTTGAGCATGAGCATACGATGGTTATTAGACTGAGGAAGTCAGCAGCTAGCCTCGGTTAGCAGATTTATGACCCACCATCAAATTAACGGTCTGACCACAGAAACAGAAAGATGATAATGATGACACCAAATGCAAAAATAACAAGAGGGGCAAAGGCAACAGAAGAAATGACCAACGGAGTAACAAAGCTACAGTAGCCGTTTGTCAAAATGTTGTTCAGTCACACTCCTGAATCAAGAGAAGGAAGAAGACGTCTTTCTTTTCCATTTGTCTTTCACTGTGAATGGTAATATTTTAGAGAACATTAGAAAAAGTGGATGAAAACACACGTAAGCTAACAGTGTTTTCAAATGTACCAACATCATTGTAGCCTGAGCGGACTCCTCAGATTGAGACGGTTAACTGTGTTTACATTTGGAGACATACTGTACAGTAAGCTCAGTGTAAGCGTTGCTTCTACTTGCAATTAGGGCTGTCAAAGTTAACGCTATAATAACACCTTAATGCAAATTACTTTTAATGCCACTAATTTCTTGTGAAGATACTGATGAAACTATGAAACCAATCATGTCATACTTGCTTGTTGCGAAGGAGGCTAAATAATGCTCCAAACTCACGCAAATACTGGTGAGGAAAAACTAGCATGGCCATTTTCAAAGGGGTCCCTTGACCTCTGACCTCAAGATATGTGAATGTAAATGGGTTCTCTGGGTACCCACGAGTCTCCCCTTTACAGACATGCCCACTTTATGATAATCACATGCAGTTTTGGGGCAAGTCATAGTCAAGTCAGCACACTGACACTGAAAAAATCAACTAGTTTATGCGACTATCTGCGTCCTGTCTTAAAAAAATATATATTTTCCCTTGCTTTAACAGTTGCAGGGGCATGTAGTAACGTTACTACCGGTGAAAGGTGTGTGGCACGGTGCGGCAATTTTCAAAAAATATTTTAATTATCAAATAGTATTTTTTGCTTTGAATGCACATCCCTAGATTTGAACATATTTCTTTATGCTAAATGCAGTACAGGGTCAATATTTGTCATTGTTTTGTGTTGTTAATTGATTCACAATAATAAATATATACATACATTTGCATAAAGCAGCATATTTGTCCACTCCCATGTTGAGTATTAAATGATGGACAAATCTCCCTTTTAAGCTACATTTTGAACAGATAAAAAAATGGATGATTAATTTGCGATTAACTGGACAATCATGGGATTAATCACAATTCAATTTTAATATAATTTTAATCGATTGACAGCCCTACTTGCAATATTATAGAAAAGGCCAACATCACAGTCTAGTTATCATTTTCCAGCCTTGTTGCTCTGTGCAGTATTTCAACTTCTCCAATAGATTTTTATAATGAACAGATAGATTTTTAAAACCTTTAAAACCTCTGCGACTGTCCTTTTAGTTTCTAAATCTGTAATACTGTTTATTTAGATTCTTGAGGTAAACACATGAGGAGAAAGGCCAGACTTTTAGTGTACAAGAAACCTTCTCTGTGGTGCGTAATTATTTAAACTAATGCTTTTTGGTTATTGCAACGTGTAAGGGACGGGTCGGATGATTTGATGGATGATTTCTATGTGAAGAGTCGGTGGCTTATAGCAGCACCCGGGTGCTGCTGTTATCTAGAGCCACATGAGATGTTTCTGCTGCCAAATTGATCGTGCACTTTTGAGAGGGATATCACACTATTTATCTGCTTGTTCTATGGTGTTTTTTTTAAAAAATGTGATCTGATGATTATTTTATTGTTAGAAATATGATCTTATTGGACTTTATTTGCATGAATAAATGGAAAAATGTGTCAAACCACTCATCGCTCGCTGTGTGAACGTTGTGAGTCAGCTCGGACATCATGGGATGTCTAGTCAGTCATAAATAGCTGGACTTTTTCCGACATAATATATTATGACTTGTTTTTTATGACTTTTTTCAACATACTATACCATGACTTGTTTTAATCACCTTTTCGACATCTATACTATAACTTTGAATCACTTTTTTAAACATACTGTATGACTTTTTTATCACTTTTTGACATGTGATTTTTTTCACTTTTTATGACATACTATGCTATGAATTATTTATCACTTTTTTCAACATACTGTACTATGACTTTTTTTTGACAGAAAACAAACTTCGAAAGTTTTTATTACTTTTTTTTTAACATACTATACTATGACTTTTTTCAACACACTGTACTATGATTTTATTTTGACATACTATACTAAAAACTTGACCCTTTAAGACATGTAACGACCTTCAATTTTGAAAATCAGCTTAACATACCGTAAGACATTTTAGTTTTATGCGGACACCCTGTAGTGGGACATGGATGCAATTTACATGAGCAAAACCCCATTCTATTGATGACAAGGTTAATTAAAAAGGTACACAAGGTCTCATTTGGACAAAAACAAAATAGAGTTTATGTTGACTGATCTGATTTGTTCTGTGCAGTGAAGGTACTCTACTCTAATGCGTGTACCCGATGGCGAGACGGTCCCACTGTGTGGATCAAATCCCATTCCACATGACTGACACGCGGAACAAGATTACATTACTACTTTATCCGAACCGGTTACAGAGGCATTTGGGGGAAAAAAGGACAATATTGAACCACTTTGAACATAGTTTCAAACTGTCTGACAGTATGTCTACATGCTTTATTGAAGCGCTGGGATGTTAAAGCTGAAGTAGGCGAGATTGGAGCAAATATGATTTGAAAAAAAATATTTGTATAAAACAGTCTCTATATCTCGACAGTAGTACAAGCGACAGGTAATCTGAAAAAAATCATGTGCCTCGGTGTCCTCCGGTGCTCCTAACGGCATCTGCAAGATTTCACAGACAAGTAAAACAAGCAGTAAGAGCTGATCTGAGGTCTGCTGTCCAGCTGCCGTCTATGAGAGCCGGCTGTCAATCACTCGCCAATTCCGACCAAACGGTCAAACTAGGCAGCGCTGATCCAACATGAATCAATATTATGTTACATTAATGCCTATTTCTCTCCTAACATGTTTTCAGAATCATCTTGTAGTGCACGGTTTAGCTGTAAAATTAGAAAGTTTGAGACGCCGCCATCGCCATTGTGAAATCTATTGAAGGAACGCCAAGTTCTGGTCACATGACCGGAGCACAGTCAATAGGAACACTTCTCTCTCAATGAAATGACCTTTGATTGGTCAAAGTCTCTCTTTTTAAAGCCTGAAAATAGCCATGAGGAGGAGCAGAAGTCTAGTTTTCTCTCAGAA
>CAKAOI010026743.1:0-12197 GCA_916701655.1 Sebastiscus albofasciatus
GAGACATTTTTTCAGACATTTTATTTTTTACTTTTTTTGGACATTTTTCAGACTTTTCTTTTTTTACTTTTTTCAGACAATTTTTTTTTTGTTTTTACACACTGGCCCTTTAAGGAGCAGCACAGCCACTTAATGGACACCCTAAAAACACTCGTCCCACTTCATTATTATATCAGCTTTCCTGCTGTTTTATTAAACTTTCAACCGGCATGTTAATAATCATTTTTAGATATTTAGTAGGTTATCATAAACACTAAATTCCTTCACATTGATGAGCAGCTTTCAGGTTTCCATACAGTATATCTTCAGGGCCTATCTCGATCCTCTGCTCCGCGTCCTTCCTCCCGTCTCTCCGTGTTGTCTGCTTTTATCTGACAGAATTCACATTGCCAATATTTTTTCATTATGCTTTTGTGGAACATTTTCCAATCTTTCACCCACCCACCCACCGCCGATGTTATTGTGGCGGACACTCAAACCGTAGCGGGGCGTAACAATGGCGCATTGTGCTGCCGCGTATTCACGGAGTAACCAAGGCCACTCCGCAGGTTACATAAACACAACAGCCACTCTGCTTCGCCCTTCTCTCACAGATGAAACACACGTGAACTTTTCAGAGAGATTTCAGAGCAGAGATGCCGTATCATCGCCCGCTATCTGAGGTCGTTGCCTCGGCTGTGTGTTCCTCCGTGGGTGGATGTTAGCGGTGAAACGCGTGTTGTGACGGAGCTGCTGTTGTACTGAATAATTTCTTCTGACAAAAGCACCTTCTCTTAACACTGACACCATGATTGCTCCTTTTCACTCTGATTTCCAGTGGCAGTGTGCTTCCCTTTTATTATCATCATGTAGAACTGCAACTACTCATTACATTTCTGAATATTCATTCAAACTTGCATTAAAAGAGAACTATCTAAGGACAAGTGGGGGACAAAAAGGAACTTTTCTGGGAGTCAGCTGTACAACAAGGGGGCTAAAAACATTGGCATGCCACAGAGTCTGCTTCTAAAGCCTCCATGTTAGATTTAAACATGCTTAATGATACCAGCTTCTTGATTTTTAGCTCATTTTGGAGCAAATGATATAAAACTGACCCCAACATCGCATGAATTATATGAAGCGCACACCTTATTCTGTGTTCCCACTACGAGACAACAAAACGTCCAGCGTGGCCTGCTACATTGTCGTTGAAGCGTTGCTGAAGCATTCGTTGACGTATTATGTCGTTAAATAGCGCTGAGATTCAGAATCAGAAATATTGAATTGATCCCCGGGGGGATCTTATATAAACATAAAGAAATAACATGTAACATGTAAATTATGTACATAATGCTACAATATAAACACAATGTATACAAAGAAATGTAAGTAAGTTCTAAAATTAAATAAGAAGATATAAGAATATAAGAAATATATACAAATGTTTCCGTTAAGATGTTCAATTAATGACAAATTTACTTATGCAAATAAGTAAATCCAAATGCTGAGAAGTGGGATCTATTAAGTGTGTTAAATATAAATGACAGAATGGTATAAATATATATATAAATGAATAATAATATATCTTGTAATGTACAGTATAAATGCAGTATTAATGACAGTACTGCACAGCTGAATTATTATACAGGGACTGGCTAAAGGCATTTTTTTGATGGAACGGAACAAGGTGAAACAAAAACACGTGACTCGTTGGCGGTTGCCGCTTGACCGCGTCACTGGAGCGCATGTCGTTGGCTCCGTGTGTCCGTCTGTCCGTTCGCTTGTCACTCTTTCGTTTCCGGAGCAGAACTCGGAAACTCTTTAGTTTAGGACCTTTAAATTCTGTGTGCTGGCTGACAGTGTGTTCCACTAGAAGTCCAGGGAGCCCTGCATTTTTGAAATCTTTCCAAAAGGGCAAAACCTTCGGCCGTACTTTAGCAGGGGTCAAGCAGTATGTTTGCTTCATGTCACCAGCTTCCATTGAAGATGACTCGTAGTCTGTTGCCGTGTCGCTCGTAGAGTGAACGCATCATTAACCTGTTCCTCTCTCCTCAGGTGGGAAGCTGCCTGGAGGATTTAACTACCTGCACGTTACCAAACCGTCTGCCACCAACCTGACAGTTCCTCCTGTCAAACACGTAAGGACACTCCAGGACAGCGGCTTGGTGACGGGACGGGCGGAGACGGGGAACTACTTCTGTCTACATTTGGACTGCTACGAGCTGGTGGAGACGCTCACCTGTCTGTCCCTGAAGCCCCTCCCCGTCTCCAATTACCTGAATCTGTACGGGAAACACCAGCAGCTGCTGGGCCAGCTGTCCACCCTCTACCACCAGGGCCTGATCCAAGACCTGTACTGGTGAGAGAGAGAGACACAGGGACCGTTACTATCTGTTCAGACATGTCCACACACTCTGAGGGAAGAAGATCCACACTCATGTTTCAGTATTTCTAGAATATAAAGTATCCAGCCAGTGCTTTCATTTTCTCAACAAAAACCCACCTGGTGAATCCTGGGTCTTAATTTAATCAGTTCTAATAACACTCTAAGACCTGGGGCCGGTTCACAAAGACATTAAAGACTCATCAGTAGTGTTAAAGGAACAGTGGGTAACATCCTGGGGGATCTATTGGCAGAAATGTAACATGATATTAATAACTATGTTTAGTGTATAATCAGCTGAAACTAAGAATCATTATGTTTTTGTAGAATGAGCCGTTTATATCCACATAGGGAGCAGGTCCTCTTCACAGAGACCTCTTCCTTTTACCCCTTCATGTTTCTACGGTAGCCCAGAACGGACAAACTAAACTCTGGCTCTAGAGAGAGACTTCCATGTTTTTACGTTACCTGAAGGCCACCGTAGTTCTCCGACCAGTTGTGAAACTGCGGTAACGTGAGCCGCCGTCTGACTTCCTGTTGCTCCTAAAGTTGTGTAACACTCGGCGTTACCGCGGTCTTGGAAAGAGAGGAGGGGCTACTCAGTTGGTTGCAATCTGCAACCACACCGCTAGATACCGCCGAATCCTACACACCGGACGTTTCAGATCCAGACACACCAAACCAACATCAAAGAACTAGCGGCCATGTTGATAAGAGGATTAAATACTTGACAAATCTCCCTTTAAGGTTCATTTAGAACAGATACAAAATCTGCAATTTAATTTCTGATTAATGGCGATTAACTATTTGAATGGATCGACAGCTCTAGTTGAAATACATCTTAAAGGGACTGTATATCAGTTTTTACTCGTATAAACGTGTTTTAATCCTTTTTATCGCCGATGTGTGAACAGGTTGTAACGTAACAGCCTGTAGATTGATTTTAATGTGAAGAATAGGGGATATCTTTCATTTTTTTTCCCGTCTTATAGAAACCAAAACAACCTGAAACACACTTTGTGACCTCTTAATATAATAAGGCAACATCTCTACATTTATTTTACTGCTATCGTTACTAACCTGTTACTAACTAGTCGTTACACGGAACCATCTGAGAAGCCCTCATTGGAAAAAAAATACCTGGCAGGTTATTGGATGAACCATCTGTCAATCAAACTCTTGCCGAAGCCAGTCGGGAGAAGAGAGAAAACACCTTTTCCATCATGAAAAGCTTTTTTTTTCTCTGTAAAATTCAACGGATGTGACGCCATGCACGCTCGCAACAGCCTTTCATTTCAGCTCCTCTTACAGGGCCAACGGTGTGCAACCATAGCTAACGTTTGGGTAGAAATGGAGTCCGCTAACGCCAACAAACAACCAGCCTCCACCACAACTCAGACTCCAACACAAACTCCACGGATATACGTTTGAAACTTACAAACAGTCCCTTTAACTTACCCAGAATTCATAACAAACTCGTCTCACGTCCTTCAGATAGTCAAGAACTAGTCTGGGATTTAGAAGTCTATGTGAAGTCTATTAGTTTGATCTAAGCCGTAGTGGAAGTCTCAATATCACATGGTGACTGTGCTACAAAGAACACAAAACACGGGTTTTAAACTAACCAAAGCTTGTCTTTATGTGGAGGAATAGATGAAGCAGGAAGCGGCCCAGTGTGTCGAAATCCCACGTTACACGGGAAAGTGTGAAAACTGTGATGGATGTTTACAACAGACCGCTCGCCGCTTTCTCTTCCAGATCCGTCTCACTAACCTCGGGGGGTTTGTTTACAACCTGGTACCAAAAGGACTGATGGAACAAACTGAAAACAATATCATGTTTTTACTGAAGTCTTTTATTAGCTTCAATAACTCAGGAGGTAAACAGACTATTTCTAGGACAACAGACCTCCAGGAAGGATCCGGATGTTTGGTTGTCAACAAACAGCTTCACCAAACGGATGTTTTCCTCTCTGTTGTTGTTCATATTTCATATTTATTCACTTTTCAGTTCATATCTGATAGATAAGTTTGTTTTCATAACCGACTTCTGCATGAGAACGAGACACTTCCTGTGTTTGTGAAGCCGCCGTGAGTCTGAGAGAGGAAATGTTTCCAGGTAGTGAAACCTCCCATAATGCATCTGCTGACTGCTGACCTCACGCGTCAACATAACACATCTGAACAGACGAGAGGGATTCAGTCCTTCAGTGTCTTTTGTCCTCCTGCTGTCTGTCTGTGTGTTTGCTGCTGTGACTTTGCCGTGTGTGTGTGTGTGTGTGTGTGTGTGTGTGTGTGTTTGTCAAACAGCGGGTGACCTGCTTCTGAGGTTTCAACACAAATGACCCCAGATATGGACGTTTATTGTCCCCCCCCACCCCCGCCTCCTAATCTGTTTATGCAGCTCCCCAATCTGTCTTTGTGGCCGGTCGGGGGGGGTGAGAGACAAAGCCGCGGCCTCCCCGCCACACAGAGGCCGATTCCTCGTCACGCCGCCACTCGCTCAGCTGACTCGTAAAGTCATTGTGGAGGCCGGCGGAGCATCGGAGCCGTTACAATCATTGATTGACTGTGTGGCGGAGAGGGGGGGGGGGGTCATTCAGCCAATACTGTCAGTGTGTTTGGTTCCTTCAAGGGTTTGCTGATATTTAAAGGGTCAGTTCACCCAAATTACAAAGAGAGTTTCTCTCATATCTTCTTGTGGTGTACGCAGAGAGACGGTGGAAGACGTAAAAACACTACATTCAAAGTCCTACTTCAGTAAAAGTACAAAACTAAATGTACTTAAAGTGAAAGACTAATGGGCCTTGATTACCTGACTGATTATTCATGATAATTAATAGTGAAGAATCAATGTTTACATACAGTTAGATAGTTTAGTCCAGTGGTTCCCAACCTAGGGGTCGGGCCCCTCCAAAGGGTCACCGGATAAAGGCCGTTACACACCGGGTACGTTTTTATGGTGCCATTCATTTGCAAGTCAATATATTTTTTCGAACTGTTGTTTTTTTGTCAAGTTCTTTCACACAGAACGTGAATATTTCGCGGCAAAAAACCAACGTAATTTTTTTTCTCTATGAGGTTGATTTTTCTGAGTTTTCACAACGCAATTAAAAGCATCAACCGATCACGTTGGGTGGAACGGGTTGCTTCAGAGCAAAGAACGACACTGAAGGCTTTTCATGATGGAAAAGGTGTTTTTTTCTCTTCTCCCGACTGGCTTCGGCAAGAGTTTGATTGACAGATGGTTCATCCAATCACCTGCCAGGTATTTTTTTTCCAATGAGGGCTTCTCAGATGGTTCCGTGTAACGACTAGTTAGTAACAGGTTAGTAACGATAGCGGTAAAATAAATGTAGAGACGTTGTTATATTAAGAGGTCACTAAGTGTGTTTCAGGTTGTTTTGGTTTCTATAAGACGGTAAAAACTGAACTCTTGTTTTATCGTACAAACATATGGACATGTTGTGTGTTAGTATCATCATCAGAATAAGACCATGTGATGTACTGAGCTCTGGATCTGAATGTGTGTTTGTCTCCTGCAGTTTCTTCAGGCAGAGATGGTGTTTGGCCGTTTATCACGACAGATTCTCTGACTTCGAGCAGGAGCTTCGGCAGATCTCCTCAAACACAGTTAGTGATTTTATTATTATCCCAAAGTCTGACCTCTTTGTTTCTTATAAAAATGTACCGTGTATGTCTGTGGAGCTGAAACAATAACTACTATAGTTACTGTAATCCAGTTTAACGTCCACCTCCGTGTCTCTGCAGGACGACGAGTCGAGGCAACAGGACCGATTCAGAAACGCCGTGAGGAGCAGCGTTGTGAAGTATCTGACCTACAACCGAAACATGCTGCCCATGTTCGCCTGCCCGGGTCAGCTGTGACATCACTCGGGACATCGCCACGTTAACGAAGCTTTGGGTGCAAATTTCATGGTAATGAGGTGATAATTAGTGAATAACCTGTTTGAAACTTCTTTGGAGTTACTGACCAAATTACCTCCAATATTTACCTCAAAATCTATCAAATATTACTTTATTATAAACAGTATTTAATAATTATATTCCACTTATTTAATACTTTTAATAATATAAAATACATAACGGTGATCAGAAGTGTCTTCTATTAGTTTTACAGCTCCGATGAAGAGCAGCACGCGGCCGCTTCTCAAGCCTGGACGCCCTATTTCAACCATTATATGTCATTTAATTATATATAATAACATATCATTGTTAAATAATGTTTATAATAAAGTAGAGGTGAATATTGGGGTAATAGGTTATTTGCTAATTATCACCTAATTACCATGAAATGTGAAGACCTGTAACATGAGGTGTGACTCAAAGCTTTTAAACCGTTACATGTATTTAAATGTTTCTTTTTAACCCTGTTGTCACTGAAGCGGATCCTGTGGAGCTTGTTCTTGTTCTTGTTTCTTAACTGTGTGTTCTTGAGGTCTAACGAACACGCTGAATGCATCTCATTCCTTCATAAAACTTTTGCAAACCCAATTATTATTGTAGTGATTGTTTTCAGTGTTGTGTTGTTTACTAGCTCACAGTCTTCCTCTTCCCGCCGTTGGAAGGTCGGCCACCAGCTGCCGTGACCTCGTGGTTGTTGTGTGTGAAATACAAACAAAACGGGGACTAAAAACATTCCTCCACGGTGACAGTAGTGGTCAAAAAACTTCACTCCATCAGTTTCACACATCAGCAGGTTTCTCCAAGGCTGCGTTCGAAGAGTCAAATAATGACGTCCTAACGTCTTCTCCTAACCACTTCTCCTAACCACTTCTCCTAACCACTTCTCCTTGACCCCGATGGAAAACGTCATGAGGTCAAGGAAAGGTGAGAAGGAGAATTCATAAGGAGTTAGGAAAAGACAACCGCATTGTTCAGAGAATCCGACTGCTCTTCCACTAGACTCCGTCATGATGATGTGACAGCGGTGGATGTTAGTGACGTCAGTCTGCCGTGGTGAAACTACAATGTTCTGAAGATGGACTACAGAAGACGCTGATCCCCCCGTGCGTTCTTAAATAGGTCTTTCAGTGACAGACTGCTTCACCGGCGGTGTGGTAAAGAGAAAAAGAGAGTAGGCTGGACTTCTTCACACTTCTTTTCGGACATGTAATATTTATTTATGTTGATTATTTATTAATTGGTTGTTTACTGTTCATTTTATTAGTTATTCTTGTTTTGTGTTTTACTGAGGTATTTGTTACGTGTTCCAAATAAATAATGAATTAAAAATAAGGTGAAACTAAATGGTTGTCACCGTCCACTCCTATCAAACATGAATCCCAATTAGTGTATGAGCGTATGAAAATAATATGCAAGATCAGCATATAGTTAGTTAGGAACGGCCGAATGGTGCGTCGCTTTAAATGCTTTTAACGTAAACATACTAAATGTGTACCAGTTTATTCCTGGTTGCAGTGGATGTGAATGTCATCAGCTGACAGGAAGTACACATGAACCCAAGCTGTTGCCTAGCAACGCAATTCTGATGCAATTTCATCGCAATTCCATTGAAATGTGCTAAAACGGAGCGTTTCAGACAGGGGGTAAATACAGGCATATTCAGGCAGACAGAGTGAGGAAAATAAAGGGTTTTTTTAACATTACAGCATGTAAACATGTTCTAGTAGAAACACAAAATACAAGTATGAACCTGAAAATGAGCATGATATGGGACCTTTAAAGAATGATAAATCAGCAGGCTGCTTTAGATCGATGTCTGTCTTCTTCTCAAACTCTTGTTGTCAAAGCCAATAAGCCCACTTTCCATGGATGTTGAATGTTTCCTTGAAGAAAAGGGACTTTTCAATAAGTGAATAGATGTTAATGTTGAGTTCATTAAACATTGCAAACGAATAATGGAACTTAAAATTCGGACTGTGTGACGTTTAATCCCCGACAGCTGGAAACACTTCATGTTACAGTATGTAGAAAAAAAAACAATAACAAAAAAGGAAGAAAAATCTAGGCTAACATAATTTAAAAAATACAACAAAAGTTAAAGAACAACAAGAAGTACACGAAATGTGCAGAAAAACCAAACAGTGTGAAACAATCCAATAAAAACAATGAAATACATAAAAAAAAACAGTACAGAAGAAAATAAAATATATCTAAATATATCAAAAGATAATTAGACATCATGAATTAAATGTGATGATATTTTCCTTTTAAAATGTTCTCAGGATAACGAGCTCTTCTTAATAACATGCATTTTACTGTTCCATATTTGTACACCATGAGATCTGAGGGAGGACTGGCCATGTCCAGGTGAAGATGATTAACCTGTCTAGTGTTATGAGAATGAATTTGAGAATTAGATTTAAAGAAGTTGCTAAACGATGACGGTAAAGAAGAAGGCAAGAACATATATTTATATATAAACACACATATCTGATGAATATTTATGTCATAAACCGAAAGAATGTTCAGTTTCCTGAACGGAGGAGCAGAGGACTCCTTAAAGTTTGACAAAGTTGCCAATCTTACAAATCATTTCTGCAACAAATAAAGTTTCTGAAGATTGGAGGGGAATGTGTTTGCCCAAATAATATTACCATAAATCAGATAAGGATAAATCATGGAATAATATAAGGTTAATAAACAAGAAACATTTATGAGACTTCTCAGTTTGCTGATGATTCCTAGTGATTTCAGTTTTATTACAAATAAAATGTATACGTTTTTTCCAATTTAATTTTTCATCAACTAAAATGCCTAAAAAACGAGTGTGAGAGATTTGAGCTATTACTTTTCCATCTACTGACACTCTCGCATAATCCCTAACATACCTCCGGCCCCTTCCCGCAAATATTAGGAGACTTTTCATTCTTTGATACGTGAAGTCATTTTGATTTTCTCCTTAATTTGTTGAAATTAAGAGACTACTCTAGGACGTTTTTCTCGTGTAAACATCAAATGAATTGTGTGTTTTTCTCTCCCTGATTTGACGTGGAATCTCTTCTCTCACTCTGACGTTAATATGAAGCTCAGTAAAGTTTAAAATGAGATGATGTGTTTGTGTTTCCACAGACGGACAGAAGACAGACAGACGTCTCCGCCTCCATCAGGAGCCAACTGTAACTGTGAGTATGACTCTGCAGCAGCGTGACCAATCACAGGCTGGGGGGGTTTCACTCTACAGCTGTATGCTAATGAGGCTGAGCTGAAGCCTGTCGGGGAAATAACCGCACACACACACACACACACACACACACAACAACATATGTCCAAACACCTCCGAACAACCCGCAGGCTCACACACACACACACACACACACACACACACTGCTGGCGTTCACACACACACACACAGAAAATCACATACTATAGCACTCAGTCACCTTTAAAATTGTCTCTTTCAATATAAATCTAAGTTAATATATATATAAAGATATAAAATATGTTAAGATACTTACCATTAGTGTACTCAGAAATACATATAGTGACAATAATGGTCATTTTACAGCATTTAATGCTCAATAATGCTGCTATAATGTTCTTTTATTCTAATAAGTGTGTGTCTTTGGTTATAAAAAGACAGTTTATGGTGTTTTATGGTATTTAATGGTGGTTTTTAATCTCCTGTGAGTTTCTACAAAGGGGACTGGTATCATTAGTTTTGAGTTATTAGTCACATTATGACACCTGATTTAAGATAAGATAATCCTTTATTAGTCCCACAGCACGCAGCAGGATTACAGCAGCGAAGTGGGACGAACAACAACGAACAAGAGGCTTCAGGAAAAAACACAAAACAAGATCTAATAGATACGCAAGTAAACAATAAAGATATAGTCAGAAAGGAAACAGGAAAAGTGGTGTTAGTTTTCTATATTTGATCTGTTCAAGCTGCGTTAGATGTGGTTAGAAAGCAGCTGTCATTTATTGAGCATTGTTTATCATGTTATATATTTATATTAAACTAAATTAAATGACTGCAAAGTCTGTTTTTGAGTCTTAAAAGTTTGGTTTTTCTTAAAACAGTTGCAAGAAGTTGCTGCTCCACTGAGATTATTTCAACCTGTTTCCAGTAGATATCAACTTGTTTCAGGAGATTTATGGAAATTTGCATATTAATCTTGGAAAACAAGACAAAATAAAGAAGATTTCTGCACTAAAATCAAGAAAAATTCAACTTGATTCAGGAGAATTCTTGAAACAAGTCTGATTTATATTGGAAACAGGTTGAACTGGCTAATTATTGACTTTAAGGACTCAATAATGGACAATAAAGGTACCTGGTAAGATAAAGTAAGCTGTTTTTACACCAATTTTAAAAGCACAAACAAATAAAAAATGAAGGAAAAGAATAATTTTAGGTAATTAAAATGAGACATTTGCAACATGTTGGTGGTAGTTGGTGGTATTTTGTGTCTAAAGTTGGAGCAGCAGTCAGAAATGTGAGCTGATCTTGAGCTCAACGATGAGACATCAACTGAAACCTGCTGCTTTCCAAACATCCAGATGTCTGTGTGCTCCTTTATTTTAACCATGTCATGCTTGACATCCCATCATCCTGTCATCCCGTCATCCCGTCATCCCATCATCCCCTCATCCCGTCATCCCCTCATCCCCTCATCCCTCCCGGTGGAGGACAGACTCCTCTCCGGCTGACCCGGGTCAGATCTGACCTGCAGGAATTAGAGTTTGCTGCCTTTAAACTCGCAGATAATCTCCGTTTGCCCCATTTGGTGACACAGAAAGAGCGCACTGATTACGCACAGCACGCGCCGACGGTATCTGGGGGCCAGATTGCTTTTTTGGGCCCCCCCCCTTCTTCTTCTTCTTCTTCTTCTTCTCCTCCTTTTTTTTTCAACTGTGCAATTTCCTTTTCAATCACGGCGGGTCTACAGCTTGCACAAGCGCAGCCATTGTGATGCAAAGCAGGAAACCCTCCTCTCGCTATTAATTATGTATGCGTAAAATGACGGATTCATATGTCCGGAGTTAACTGTCACGCCAGCTCGGAGCACATGCTGCAGCGCCGCTCTGACATGTTGGGTTGGTTGTTTGTTTCATGTAGTTGGACGAATTTATCTCCATATTTCAGTGTTTATAAAAGCGCGTTTCAGATCGGCTCTTTAATCCTGGAAGATCTCTGAATGTGTTGAATTTTAAAATCTGAGCTCAAGATTCTGAGCGGTCCTGAAAACAGTAAACTCATAACTCCGGTTTGGAGCTGCGGCAAGAAAATCTGTCTTAAACCTCAATTTCACTTTTATTTCATTTCTAAAATTTGTCTTCAATGTCCATCCTAAAGTTCTGCTGAATCTCCAGCTCACAGTTCTACATTTGGACGTCGTTATGCGTCTCCTTTTTGGACACATCAGAGACCCCCCCACCACCACCACCACCCAAAGGAGACACATAAAGCCGAGGCACGTGTAGATTTCTATACAAACTCATCAGACCGTAAAAGCAGGAGGCTCCTGGCGTGTGCCCGGGTCGAGACGAGGAGGAGGAGGAGGAGGAGGAGGAGGAGAGAGTGTAGGAAGGGAGGGGGTGAAATACAATAAACCCTTCAGGTACATCTGCTTTGCAATCTGCAAATCCTCCTCCATCTCCACCGGCTCCGTCGCTCAGAGAACTGATTTCTAAATCCTGCTGCTGGTTTACAAATAGTGGAAAAATCATGTAAATAGTGATACCCCTCCATCACCTCCCTCCATCACCTCCCTCCATCACCCCTCCATCACCTCCCTCCATCACCTCCCTCCATCACCCCTCCATCACCTCCCTCCATCATCCCCTCCATCACCTCCCTCCATCACCTCCCTCCATCATCCCCTCCATCACCTCCCTCCATCACC
>CAKAOI010026744.1:0-19034 GCA_916701655.1 Sebastiscus albofasciatus
CATAATAGCATTTGCTGAGTTTATTCAATGTAGTTGCAGGTAAAACTGAGTTTTACATATTATAAATACAAATAAGATTCCTACTGAAGGAGATAAAGTAGTTTATATTCTGCATAATATTTGATGTACAGTAACATGAACTAGAGTCTCTAGTTATATAGTCCACTCGTTATGTCCCACTAACTCCTCTTAGTCCCTTCAGCAGCTGAACCCCTCCACTCCACTAGACAGTCATTTAAGGTTGTCTAATCCATTAACAGATTAACGCTTCAAGCGGAAACAACAGAATTGGGCGTGTTTGAGCGTCTTTAAGCTCTCTGTTTGTTTCTGTGGTTTGTTAGTTACTGTTGAAGAGCAACTAACACTTGGAGAGGATTAATGAGACCTACTGTAATTACTTCATGTTGCTTACTGTGCTGTGTATTCATGTTGATCTTTTACTATATATATGCACTCATTTTAAGTTGCAGTTAAATGTCTTTGCTTTCTTTTTTATTCTTTTATTTATTTATTTTTTCTTCATTTATTTTTTCCCTCCATCTGTTTTCTTTTTTTTTTTTACTTTTTCTTCACCACAACTCTCACATTAACCCCTCGTTACCTTTTGCTATAAGCGTTTTGCATTTTTTAATTATTATTTGTTTTGTTTCCTATCTCTTGATCTAAACTTCCAAGATGCTAAATGAAAACTACAGTTTTATTTGCTCTGGTTTGGGGATTTCTTTTACTAACATTTCTATTGCAAAACTATCTGCATGTCTAAATGCAACCATTAAAAGAAAGGAAGGAAATTAAAATTTTAGTTTAGCATTTAAGAGAACCGACCTTTTAAAGGGGACATCATGAAAAACTCACCTCTCCAGTGCTTGCGCTCATACATTTGGGTATCTGTGTCTACCAACCAACAAACTGTGAAATAAGACAACCAAGTCAGTTTTTTGTGGGCTATCTAGATCAGAAAATATGTGATTCAACAAACACATCCAGATTTGGCTCCCCTTCCTATGTCACGTACAGGCTCATTAGAATATATCGCCCACAGCTTGAGAACTACCTTTGCAAAGGTGCACTATATTTTTCTCTCAAGCCAATTAGAGAAGACTGGGCTTTTTCAGGAGAGGGTCTTAAAGAGACAGGAGCTAAAACGGAGCGTTTCAGACGGAGGGTGAATACAGGTATATTCAGGCAGACAGTAGGAGAAAAACAATGTGATTTTTGAACATTAAAGCATGTAAACATGTTCTAGTAGAATCCCAAAATACAAGTGTGAACCTGATAATTAACATGATATGTCCCCTTTAATGTTTTGTTGATCATCTATCAATAAAAACTCTTTGTCTTCACAGACTCAGAATCAGTGTCCTACCGAATCTCCTCTGGAGACCCTCAGGGTTTGTTCTCCGTTCACCCGAAGTACGGCCTGATCAGCAACGTCAAACCTCTGGACCACGAGTCGCAGCCGTACGCCCTGCTGGTCCTTCAGTCCTACACTGACACCTCTCCAGTTTACAGCACCACCCAGGTCAACATCACTATCGCCGACATTAACGACAACGCTCCTGTTTTCCCCAAACTCAGCGACACCATCACAGTGTCTCAGAACACACTGCCAGGGACGGTGTTGTTCATCGCTCATGCGCACGACTACGACAGTGGCGCCAATGGGAGGGTGCGGTATCACCTGAAAAGTACCAGAAATGGCACGTTTGTTGTTGACCACAACCTCGGGACGGTTACATTAAATCAGAGTTTACAGGTGGATCACCAGCAGAGGTACAGCCTGGAGATCGTGGCTAAAGATGAAGGGGAACTTTCCCAGAGTTCTACGCTGACCCTCACGGTCAACGTGGACCGCACCGCCGCCGAAGACAGCCTCGCCTTCGAGACGTTAGTCTACCAGGTGGAGATAGGTGAGGGCTACAGGAAAGATTCGAGGGTCATCCAGGTGAGGGCGCACCGGAGCCGGGGAGCTCACATGTCGAACTCCGGCCTCACCTACTCCCTGGAGGCAGAAGCTGGATTTCCTCCTGCTCCGTTTCGGATTCACCCGAACAGCGGATGGTTGTTTCTCTCCCACAATCTGGACTACGAGACAGAATCCAGGTTTCGTTTCCGAGTGTTGGCCACGGCCGGGGAGGCCTCGCTGGCAAACATGACCGCTACAGCCACGGTGACAGTGCTAGTGCTGGACATCAACGACAACCCTCCGGTGTTCAGCAGCGACGTCTACTACTTCACCGTGTCAGAGGGGTCGTCGCCTCAAGGCCTGGTGGGAACAGTCAAGGCTACGGATAAGGATTCTGGGAAAAACGCCCAGCTGTCCTACATCCTGCTCACAGATGGGAAGTTCTTTCGCATCAACGCTAAAACAGGTAAAAACACTGACAACATTTTGAGGTGATATTAGGCGTTACTGTGCATCCTCACCTTTTTTTGTCCCTTCTCTGGACTCATCCAGGTGAAATCATCAACTGGGTGGCGTTGGACCGGGAGCAGCACAGCCAGCACAGTCTGAAGGTGATGGTGACGGACCAGGGCCACCCTCGCCTCAACGCCACCGCCACCGCTCACATCCTGGTCACTGACATCAATGACAACACACCACAGTTTACACACCTGCCTGTCAGCAAGGAGCTCAATGTTCAGGTAAACATAGACGTTAGAATCTGACCTGTACATTCTTGTACGTGTTAAATATAATATACTGTATATATTGTTTGAGTGTGTGTGATCCTGGTAGACAGGCAGTTTTTTATAGATATAAGAAAGATTGTCTTATAGATTATAGCACTAGAATATTTCAGTGTTTTAACAAGAGAGAAAACACTAACACAACAAAAATTACTCTTTTTCTAATAATTGCATTCTCCTGAATATGAGCCTGAGATTATGTCGTTTTTAACCTTTCGTAAGAGTGAATTTCTAAACATCCTTAATCATTCTTGATTTATTCATTTTCTTTTTCTCACACGAACTTCAGCAGGAATTGTAGATGCTCAAATGTACCTTTTTTCAGCACTTCAAAAGGATAGTTTGGGTTTTTTGAGTAGGGTTGTATGAGGTACTTATCCATAATCAATGTATTACCTACAGTAGATGACGGTCGGCCCCAGTTTGGAGAAGTTTGTCTCTAATATGTCAACAAAATGAAAAGATTTTTGAACCTGGCTTTATTCCATGGTCAGATATATGTTCTTGAAATGTTTGCAAGTTAGCACATATTTGATAAGATAGTGCCTCATTTGAATATTTAAACATACGTTTTCAGAAAACTTAATACAAAAAATAATTGTCTTAATTTAAGTAATCAACTGGGGATGTTTCATGGTGATAACTATTAGTGGCATTTTTTACCCTATTCACTTGTAGTGTCTCCTTAAAGAGACAGGCACTAAAACGGAGGGTGAATACAGATATATTCAAACACAGTATGAGAAAAATGTTTTTTGAATATTAAAGCATGTAAACATGTTCTAGTAGAAACCCCAAATACAAGTATGAACCTGGGAATGAGCGTGTTATGTCTTATATAAAGTGCAGTATGGCTTGATACGTTGTTCTACTGTATATCCAGTCTAATTCACACTGTACATGTTCCTCCCTTCATTGCAGATATGGGCCGGTCTTCCGGCAGGTTCCTTGGTGACAAACATGTTCGCCAAGGATTTAGATGCAGGAGAAAATGGAACAGTCACCTTCTCATTGGTCACAGGTGAGTTATGTACATTATGCACTTTTACTATAACTGATGAGTTTCTGGGTATCATCACCATCTTGTGTTTTCTCTCAGCTGATTTCCAGGATGAGGGTTTTGGACACTTTGAGATCGACAGTGAAAGTGGAGACATCCGAACAACGGAGCTGTTCACTGAGAACACCGGAGCGTACTACACTCTCAAAATAACGGCCAATGACGACGGAGCCACACCTCTGGAGGACACTGCACTCATACATGTACAGGTACAGTCATCCCTCCACTTCATACTGTTGACTGCTGCTGGATATACTCGCTTTAGATGAGCTTTTTACAAAGTCTGCCATTCTCTGTGTTTTTCAAATCAACAAACGTTTGTTCAGTTTATACATCTTTATTTCAACACACTGTACCTTTTTGTCTGTTATTATTATTTCAGCATAATCAGACATATATCACAGAAGAAACAGACATTAGTTTTTGTCTCATTAAAGGGAGGGAGCCACATGATTCGCTTCATGGCATTTTTTTGTTCTCACCATCCAAATCTCCCTAGTGTTTTAACTTGTATGTGTTTCACCTGCAGGTTCATGGATTAGAGGCTCTGTACGGCCGCTCTGACCACCAGATTATGAGGCGCTTTACGGTGAAAGAGGACACGGAACCAGCGACTGTCATCGGCTCTGCCAGTGTTTCATATAACGGGAGATTCCACTATTCCATCTCCGAGGGCGACGGCAGCATTCACTTCGGCATCGACAGCTCCTCTGGTGACATATACATCAACCAGCCGCTGGACTATGAGTCGGCCATGCAGTACTTCCTCATGGTCCGAGCTGAAGATGTGGGACTCGCTTCTGGAGTGAACATGTCTGTGCTGGTCAATGTGATAGTGGAGGACGTAAACGACCACACGCCGTGGTTCCCTGACAAACTGGTGACGTTCGGCCTGTGGGAGGACGCTGCAGTCGGATCGCTGGCGTTTGCATTTCATGCCAGGGACGCTGACGGGACCTTTCCTAACAGTGCCCTGCGCTACTCCCTGACCTTTGACCCTCAGCTCAGCAGGTCTTCATCACGCTTCCCCTTTCAGATCAACCCTCACACAGGGAGTCTGACTGTCACGGCGCCTTTAGACCGCGAGACCAATCCCAGCTTTGCATTCACTGTGACAGCCACCGACCAGGCGAAGAGGAAGGACGAGCGGAAGCGGACGTCAGTGACGGCTCAGGTCTTCTTGCTGGATGTGAACGACAACCGGCCGGTGTTTGTGTCAGCGGACACCGTTGACGTGATGGAGGATGCGGAGGTGGGGAGTCTGCTGCATCATTTCGTGGCCATCGATGGAGATCTGGGTGAAAACGGGGTCGTTTCCTACGTCATCGTGGCTGGAAACAAGAGGGGATTCTTCACACTGGAGGAGAAAACAGGTAGGAGTCTTACCGATAGATAGGCCGGGCTGATGCAGTATATCGGCAGATATTAGCTTACTACTGTTGTATCTGCATTGCCGATTATGTCAGCAGATAAGACAGTAGAAATTGCAGAGCAGAAAGTTTTGAAGCAGTGCTCACATTACTTAGTTTGCCCACCAGGAAGCACTGCAAAATAATTTTTTCTCATGTAAAATCCCCCGGTCACTACATATTGTGGGTGATATTCTTTGAAGAAAAGAGATCCTTATGAATAATGTTTGTTTATGTGATGCACCTATAAGCCGATATCAGCTTGTTAATTGATTTCCAATTAAAGGTCAAAGGTTTTGACAGAGGGAATTCTGGATATCTATTTTTATCACTCCATAGATTAGAAAATACTGCCATAAAAGCCATAAAAAAAAAAATCAATTTTCACCATGTTTTTAGGAAAAACAATGTTGTATAAATCAGGCTATGAATGATATGTGAACAAACCCCTCGGTAAAACCCTTCGGAATACAGATAGGAATGAAACTGGAAAGTCTGGTGTATGTAAGTGCTACTGAAGTGCAGATTTCTGGCTCAGAGTGAGAAAAACCTAATTTTGAGAAAACAGCCTTTAAAGATATGTATTGTAAAATTCCATACAATTTGAGGACACTACAGTTGAATAGGGTAAAAGATTTAACTAATAGATATCACCATGAAACTTCCTCAGTTGATTACTTGCATTAAGACAATATGTTTTTTATATTACAAGTTTTCTGAATTGTTATGTTTAAATATGCAAATGATGGTAACTTGGTGAATTTAAGAGACATCTACAGACGCAAATAGAGTAAGTAGTAAAAAGAGACCTAAATGTGTATTTTGGATGTTTTCTTTCCACTAGTCTGAAAGAAAACATGTTGTGTTTTTGCCTGGAGCGTCTCCCCTTAAAAAAACATCCTGACAAATCAGCTTTTGTTTTATTGCATGTCACTCCAGAAAGTATCAAGCCACTTCTGCTTGCAATATTAAGAAACCATCATATTCAAAGTTCATCTTCTTCCATCTTCTACAGGCCTCTTGTTCCTCTCGGCCCCTCTGGACTATGAGACACAACGTTTCCACCATCTGACCGTCCGTGCGGTCGACCACGGACGGCCCCCGCTCTCCTCCAGCCAGACTCTGACAGTGGAGGTGGGTGACGTCAACGACCAGGCGCCCGTCTTCAGTCAGAGCGTCTACAACGCCAGCGTGGCGGAGAACAGAGACCCAGGAGAACCAGTGATCAGGGTCTCGGCCACTGATAAAGATTCAGGTAAGAATATTATCAGCATGTTTCTGGTTTAATTATGTGTTGATGCTATCAGATAGAAGTTAAAGATGGGGAGAAGGCATTCAGTTGATTTGTTAAACACATTTATATTCAATCCAGGGCTGCGACTAATGATTATTTTTTAAATCGATTAATCTACAGATTATTTTCTCAATTGATTTAATAATCCTTTACATTTAAAGAATAAAGATATTAACTTTATTATCACATAAAATAAATGATAGCAGCAAATCCTCACAATTGAGAAGCTTAAAAAATGGCTTCATCAATTAAACGATTAACAAAACATTTGTTATTTTTTTGTTGATTGACTAATCGATAAATCAACTATTTCTTTCAACTCTTATTTTGATAAAATTCTCCAAATCACATTTTCTCAACTTGTGAGAGTTTGTCCGTTCTGGGCTACTGTAGAAACATGGCAGAGCAACATGGTAGACTCTGTGAGGAGGACCCGCTCCCTATGTAGATATGAAGGGCTCATTCTAAGCTAACAAAAACACAACTATCCTTAGTTTCAGGTGATTATACGCTAATGAAAACGTAGTTATGAATATTATATTACATTTCTGCTAATAGATCCCCCTAAATGCTACACACTGTTCCTTTAAATCACATGCCAATGCTTTCAGTAATGCCATCACTGTTCCCCTCTCTATTTAGAGCTTGATCATTGTTCGCTCTATTGTGTCTGGTTTAAGGTTGTGCTCATTTTCTTTTTCTTTTTCTATTTTATTATTATTTATTTATGTATTTATTTTTCCCCTAGTTATTTATCCAATCCCACCAATCCAAATTTGTTTGCACATTGAGAAACAACAACAGTTGACTAACTACAATCAAAATATAGTAAAAATCATAAAACTGGACGTCCCTAAAATCTCATTTATGTTCTATTAGGAAACTGTTAGATGAGCTGCAGTTTTCATCCAGTAGCATTCAAGTTTAGCCTGTAATAGTTCTTCTCTGAAGTGGAGGTGGCAGTTTTCCTCCAGAGTGCCTAGATGGCAGCACTAGCATGCGTCCTTGAGGCCTAAAAGCCTCAAACCACAGATTCAATATGCATAAAACCAAATAGTGACACATAAAAATGAAATTAACTCATAAAAAAAACACCTCAGTTCTAAAATAATGGAGTATTTCATAGATTATGAAGACATGAATAGTTGTTTTTTTGCTTTCTGTGGCATTTAAACCTGTTGTAATATTTAAAATAATTTATGTATTAAATGGCAAATATGGCTGTTTCAGCAGTAGTATCTAATTTCCTTTTTATTATCTTTAAAGCAAAGTACCACATGACAAAATACAGTCAAGCAGCAGCTCACTGCGCCGTGTTTTGGTTAAACGTCAGCGCTGCCGTGAATCAAGGTTATCGTCTGTTTTGTTTCACTCCATTAACGGTTTAATTGAAACCAACCTCTGCCCCCTTTTTACTTCATACGTTGTTCCATTTGTGTCTTTTTCTTGTGCTATATGTTCACCGTACATCCCGGCAAATCTCATTCATCTAACCCCCCTAATCACATTCACAAATCTACACATCAGCGCTGTTTATTTTAACACGTTGTGCGCGGGGCCTCCTGAATCCCACCTCATCTCGTCATGTTGACACTACGAGTCCTTTTAAATAGCGGAGGTGGCAGGAGGATCTGTACAGGACGGGGTTTCAGTGTGAACTCGGGGTGAGAATTATCCAAGAACAGCAAGCACACGGCTCCTCTGGGAGATTTGAAAGGTCCTCTCTCGTGATGATTTCCATAATCCAAGCCATCTGTGCCAATAGGCGCCGTGTTTTCATCTGTCTCCTCGAATCGCCTCGTCTGGCAGCTCAGCCCGCTCTCCCACCAGTCTTATTTGATTATCATTTGTGCTGCTCCCTCCAGCCCCCCACAAACGCTCCCCAAAGATGACCATTGTTTTGTGCCCGTGTCGATCTCTGTATCCAGTTTCCATGTGTTGGAGTCAGTCAGAGGAGAAATGCAATATCAACGAGTGTGACAGCTAACCTCGGTGTTGCTCTGCGCGGCCTGGTTTACAAATGTTCAGATTTTCATAGTTTGTTTTTTTTAAAGAATAGCTGTGCTGTCCTCTGGGTCAAAGTTATATCAAAAAAATTGAGCAAATCATTCGTTGTGTGCACTAAAGAGCTTCTGAAATTCTGTGGCGCTTCTTGGCATCTATAAATGGTCACTCAACACACTTTTCAGATGGCTAAAAACACAGTTTCTAATGAAATGGGAGTCAATCCAGTCATAGAACCATTGGCAGTAATGTTATTATCCTGACATTATACTCAAATTACAAAAAAAAACACTTGATTCCAGAAAAAAACATACACATCCACAGAGCAAGCTGTCAGCAGTTTTCATAGAGACGTATTTCTTTGGGAGAAAGTAGTTCCGCTGCAAACTGAGTGAGGAGAAGTTTATTTTTTTAGTTGTCAGCATCACTTGCATCCTGTTATTTCTTATCGCCTTACTGCTACTACCGCCTTCCTTCCTGCTTTCAGTATCGCGATATATTGAATCGTAACCCCTGTATCATGGTCTGTATTGTATCGCCAGATTCTTGCCAGTACACCGCCCAACCATCCGGTGTGGTGTTTGCTTATTTTTAGTAGTTTTCCACACATTCTCTGAAATGAGGAATTGTTTTGAGGTCTATAGCAGTGCTCTCTCACAGAGTGTGTTAAACATCCATTAACCTCCTGTGTTCCTCCCCCAGAGGAGAACGCCGTGGTGTGGTACAGCCTGTTGCCCGGCCCCGGCTACGAGCTCTTCAGCATCAACCCTTACACCGGTCTGATCACCACCACCTCCTACCTGGACCGAGAGCAGCAGCACCACTTCACGCTCAGAGGTACAACACACGCTCACACACACACACACACACTCCAAGGTAAAACACACTCTCGTTGTTGTCAAGCAGTTTGGGTGATCACGTTTGTCACTTTACTTCAAGGCAGGCGTGTTACTTGTGATTTAATAAAATCCTGTGGACGTTGAGATAACAGGGTTTCCCACAGAAGCTCCCCGCCTCACCTGAAATAAAGCACGCCTCCGTTAACACCAGAGGAAGTTTCATAAATAGAATTTTAAGCTCATTAAGCTTCATGGAAAACGTGCAATGGCGCGACATCACACAGCAAAGGCCGTCTATTTAATGAGAAAGACGATTGTTGAAACCACAATCTTGGAGCTACACGGATAATGATGTAATGCGTCAGGATTTGCCTGATTCAGAGTGGCATTTTACAATGTCAACAGGGAACAAAGAAAACCATCTGAGTTTTTACAAGTTGGGAAAAGTAGTGACAGTCAGTCAGAGGTGGGACCAGGTCATTGTTTTGCAAATCACAAATGTCCTAAACTTTGAGATTCGAGTCCTAAACAAGACATAATGTGCTTTTCACCAAATGTATTGCAATTTGCGTCTCCATCTGTAATTTTCGACCTGCACATTTTAGTTTAGTTTTTTGTTGACCACCGCAGTTTTTGTTCGCAAACAAGCTTATCTTAGGTATCAATTTTCCAAAGTGGCGCTCAGTGACGTAACGTTAGTTCTTCGTGGTTCTCTCCTGCAACTTGATCGGATGCTGTAGGATTGGTTCAAACAAAAGTGGATCTGAGGAATAAAGTGTCGACTTGCTGGGAATGAATAGTATTAAATGAGCGGAAATTAGTTGTTTTGTGGCACATTTGAATGACATACTTTTTAATGTTTGGGCTTTGATGAAGATATCAAGTATTATCAAGTCAAAAGGCTCAAGTCCAAGTGAAGTCACGAGTCACTGGTGTTAAAGTCCAAGTCCATTTGCAAGTCTTCTCTGATTTTGTTGAGTCTAAAATCATTAATTTTGTGTCACACGACTTGGACTTGAGTCCACACCTCTGCAATCAATCACAATCAGGTACTGATGAGTGAGAAAAACAACTCACCACTGCACTGCAGGTCAGACACCAGGCAGAAGTTTCATAATCACCAGATGGACACAGATTTAGAGTCTGCATTACGTTGATGTAAGTTTAAAGTTGGTGTTGGACCTGTATCATCAGTGACTGTGATCAGGATTTCCTGAATTAAACTCGCCTCCAGTGTGAAACTGAGGATAGAAGCCCAACCAACTATTTGAAAGCCTGTCATTCTCTTCTTTCTACAATGTTCCTGCTTGGCTACACATTTAAGCCAGTAACCTGGCTCAGATATTCCTACTAAAGGGTTATAAAAATATCTAATATCTAAAAAAAAAAATGTAAAGCTGCTAAAACAAAACATATAAAGCCTCTATCAATTCTCTCGTCCTCTGTTTCTCATTCTCTTGACATGCTTCACAGCCAAAGTCATAAAGAATTCAAGGCCTTTTTGTATGAAAGCAACATAACTCAGCAGATTGATTTATGTTGAGGAAACAGTAGACGTTTAAAGGGCTGAGGAGGTACAGTATATCTAACCTCTACTGACTGCACCTTCTGCCTTTTCAAGTGTTTGCTTTCACTCTCTCGTGGGCACGCAGCAATTACCATTCAAGCTATTCAGCAGTGTTTAGTGATAAACTGCTTTCAGATGTTTTATCATAATATTTGTACAGTCAGCAGTTCGATGAACAATTAAATATAATAACAAAAATATAATTACGGGACGGAAGAATGAATGAACGTTTTGAAGTTGTGCCAGAATCACGCTGGGAAATACCGAAATATGCGGGGACAATTTTCTCTGGCTGTGGATGAATTTGGAAAGAAATAAAAGTTCTTTTCAGCGTGTATTAAAGTATTTGTTGTGCTGACAGGATTATTTTTTATTATTCTACGGGTCTGTACTGCATTTAAAAATCAGTTCAGTCATTGTGGTGAGCAAAACTGTATATTTACTTACAGTGTCACATGTAATACTTATTTTTCCAATATAGTAAATTACTGTTGAATGAGCTATTAAAATAACAGTCTGTGGCCTCTTTGAGCTGTTTACCAATAGTTGTATTTCATATTTATTCGTGCTAACGGTGTGGCACATACTGTCGCTCAGTCGCTTTAGTTTAACAACTTTTGTATGACTTTTCATTAAACTTAATGTTCTCCAGAGGATGAATCCTACTGACTTTGTTGATCCCCTGAATTTACCTCTCCCGTCATCATCAGGTCAAAATATGAATGTCTCCAATACTTTGGTTTATGACCAAATATATGCAGATCTAATGTTATTTCCATCAGCCTCAGTTGTTTTTTGTGTTTAAACATTATACCCGCTAAATACCTATAAGTTAGAGCTGTCATTGTTCGCATGTTGACAGCAGCAGACTCTTAGGTTTTGTCCGAAATCGCATACTATGCACTACATACCCAATGTGTGCACTATCGTTCAACATACTTTTTATGTGAATAAACAGTAGCTTGAATCTTTTCGGACACACTGAACTGTAATTTACGTCGTTGCTTCCTGAGAGCGGAGAGTTGGAGACACATAACCATGTTGGAAACTCGTGCCAACCTCATGTGACCAAACGATGATTTGTGAGAACCATAAAAGTCTGAACTAATTTATTACACCTATAGCAAAGGTGAATCTTATACTTACACTTACATTGAACTTACATTGACGTTACAGAGCTGTCCATCAATGTCTGTTATGAACATTTTCAATACTACCGCATTGCATTGTGGGATATTTATGCTGCTTTCGTGTCCAGTGTTTGCATACTGTATTATTTCACTTGAAATAGAATGCAATTCGCGTACTATTGGTTTCATACTAGGGGTGTAAGAAAATATTAAATATTGAATATCGCAATATTATGTTTTGTGATACTGTATTGATTTTTAATTAAGATTACAAGCAAAGATGAACTCATTTCAATATTTCATTTGCAAAGAGATGCTCCCTCTCAGTGCATGTGCCCTCTCAAAGTAATGCTATGATGTTGGATGTTACAGGGACTGTGGTAAATGCAAATGCACATCCCACTGTTCTGATTGCATAACTCAGATTTTGTGCATCTTTATACTATTACAGATTTCAGAAATTGCAGTATATTGCATTATAATCATTACCAATTGAATCGTAACCCCTGTATCATGATATGCCAGATTCTTGCCAGTACTCCGCCCTATTTCATACTAGGGTTTCGGATATACTAGAAAGTCTCACATATTGTAGATTTAGAGTACTAAATAGCATGTTAATATGGAATTTCAGATCCGACCTTAGTCATGTTCCCTTATTCCCATGGATTTAAGTCCAGGAAATAAATAAGAACCAGATGCGTCATTGTGGCCCAGTGATTAAGACACATATATACTGTGATCACAATGTCCCCGGTTCAATTACTGATTTCACAGGACTAATACAATAAAATAAAATTATACAGAGGTTTCTACAGCGAGCGTGAGCCATGAGGTGTCAATTCCCTTTGATTCCTGTCCGCAGTCCAGGCTCGCGACAGCAGCACGCGGCCTCTGTCGGGCACGGCCACAGTGCTGTGCTCCGTGCTGGATGACAACGACAACCCTCCGGAGTTCATGCAGTCGTCCTTCCAGATCAGCCTGCCAGAAAACCTGCCTCCTGGGGTGGTCCACACGGCTCAGGCCTCTGATCCAGACCACGGGGAAAATGGAACCATACACTACTCCATTTTAGGTAAGGAGCCTGTGTATGAAGCTGGATCATGACTTGGTAGTTTTGGCTATCAGTAATAACATTACACTTACCAAGTTAATAGCTTAGAACTGGGAACTCATCGACATTGTGATGTAAGCCAAACTCATTTGGCAGAGAAAAAATGGAGGCAAACTCTTGTCGAACATAGTCATAATAATGTCAAGATCGCAATTACTTTGGTGATAAATGTTACCATAATGGATAGAAGTGATGGACAAATGTACAAAAAATAAGACCCAATCTGTGGTAAGAATTCTGCTTCAATCTCTATCCACTGTCTTTAGGTGAGGACTACAGAGGTCGCTTCACCATCAACAGCCACACGGGTGTTGTCAGCACCACGCAGGTCCTTGACCGCGAGGAAAGGCAGAATTACACACTCACCATACAGGCCCGTGACTACGGCCCCGCGCCGCTCAGCTCCTCCACCCAACTCCAGCTGGTGCTACTGGACCAGAACGACAACATCCCCTCCTTCACCCGTAAGAGCTACCACGCCTTCATCAGCGAGGGCCTACCTGCAGGAGCGGAGGTCCTGCGCGTCGGGGCCTTCGATCCTGACGAGGGGTCCAACGGGGACCTGACCTACTCTCTGACGGAGGACAGCAGCCAGGGGGCCTTCTCGGTGGACGCCTACACAGGAGTGATCCACACCACCAGGTCTCTAGACAGAGAGAGCCGGGCCCAGTACACCCTCAAAGCCGTGGCTACCGACGGCTGCACCCAAGGGCCGCTGAGCTCCGTGGCGTCACTGACCATACAGGTGGAGGATGTGAACGACAATGTGCCTGTCTGCGAGCAGAATCCCATCAACGCGTGGGTTTCCATGAGGACCCTGCCAAACCAGATAGTAACCACGGTGGCGGCAACAGATGGCGACCAAGGTGACAACGGGACGATACAGTTTATGTTGTCCGACGAGGAGAACCTGTTCGACATCAACAGCGAGTCGGGAGAGATTTCACTGAGGAGACGAGTGAGAGCTGGTTTCTCAGGGAGGAAGCTGCAGGTTGTGGTTTCAGATAGAGGACGACCCGCTTTGACCTCCACCTGCCTGGTTTTCATCCATCTGAAGGGAGAACACGAAGGACTGCAGTTCACAAACAAAGTGTACAACGCTACTGTCAAGGAGAACAGTAGAGCTGGTAGGTTTTACCACCTCTGTTCCTTCTGTATTCACTGATATCATTAGACAAGTTTTTGTCTTTTTTAGAGGGGAGATAGCAGGTCAACAATATATGTTACATAGAAGTTTTGTACATCATCTGAAAGCTGCTAACCTTAAGATTAATTTGAGATGCAGTTCTGCACTGTGTGACAAGTTGTTCTAGTCATAAATCAGAAATAAACATGAATTAATTAAAGTTGTTGTAGCAATTTTGGGTTGATACCATTTGTTACACAGATTTGGTGCTAAATTTAACCAGTTTTTACCACTCAAGAATTTATACAAATGATCAAAAATCCCTCCAAAATATCACTTTAAGACACCAAGACCTTGAGGAACACCATAGAAAAAGCCATGCTGGGATTTGGTATCAAACACTTTTGACATTCGGAGATTTCTGCAAGAATTGCATTTTTCGGCGATTAGATGGCGAGCACTTCTGTTCTGGAAACTGCTCAGAAACCCTGTTATTGTCCCCTTAGGTTTTCTAGTTTCATACGATATCTGTACCTTCACTCTAGCTCTAAAACTGAACCTGCTACAGCCTCTGAAAGTCAGTGAAATTGGTCAGGATCGCGGGTCTTGTGGGGATTAAAAACCTCACCAACCTTTTCACTCTCTCTTTGTCAAGGCACTTGGATTGCGAAAGTGGAGGCCAGTGACCAAACCAACAGCAGACAAAGGATCACGTACACCATATTTAGCGGCAACGAGAATCATATTTTCTCCATCAGCCGTCACACTGGTAAGAAACAAAACAAAAACATTGCATTCGTTCCTTTCTTTGCTCCGTCCATCCAAAGTTGTTGCAGGAGTCCGCTGGTTATGATTAGCAGATGGCGTTCATGCCAGCTTTCATCATTTGAGTTATGCTAATAGCACAAATTCTCATTCACTCGTCCGTTTTATTTTCCACTAAAGCATCCAGAAAATAACTTTTGATTTCCATTCCGCACAATTGTTTATGTTTAACCAATAAGAGCTACTAATCCAAACATCTTATTACGTTCTGTGTCTCCCTTTAAAACGCTCTTTCAACTTATCTGCTTCATCTGGTTGTTTATATACAAGTATTTCCTAAATAATTATGATTGTTGCCTGTCTGATTTTATCATATTCTTCCCCTAACCCTTAATGGATTCATGTCTACGTAAAGTAGTTATACTTGAATGCACATTATTATACTGACATAGGAGCAAATACCTTTTTTTATGGTTACCACAAAGAGTTGAACCTAAAAGTGCTTCTGTCAACATCTTTTTTTAATACATAAAAAGTTATGTGTTTCTTTCCTTTATGTAATTTTCCCTGATCTGATTTAAAAAACACAACTTTGAAATACAACGGGCTGCACTAGTCTCTAATGTTGGGTTTGCACAGTTACCTTATCGTCTTCCTCTCATCCAGGTGAGATCCGTGTGCAGAAAGACAACTCTCTGGACTTCGAGGTGAGCCCTCAGATCCAGCTAGTGGTGCTGGCTGACAACGGGCTGCAGACGGCTCACTGCAGGGTCTCCATCATCCTGCTGGACATGAACGACAACGCACCGGTGTTTGAACACAGCAGCTACAGAACAGCTGTCTGGGAGGGGCAAGTGCACAACACCTACATCATGCAGGTAGATACTATAGATATTTAAACCCTCTTTGGCATTAGAAATACCAAGCAGGTATATCGAAGGTTACGATATTGTAACCCTAGTTCTATAAGCCAGTGGTTCCCAAACTGGGGAGCGGGACCCCTAAGTGGGGCCCAGAGTTACGGGCCCATGTGTATTGGGTACGCACATCCTGATTGTCCAGCTATACTTATGCAAATTTTCAGTGGGCAAATGCATGTTTTCTGATTGGAGGAGAGTATTACCCATAGAGTCCAGTAGAGGGCAGAGCCTGTGTGAGTTTGAACATATATTTAGTTGTGATAATTAGTGATGTGATTTTATTAATTACTGCCCGTATTTTCTGCAGGTGTTTGCGTCCGATGCTGACAGCGGGATGAACGGGCAGATTGAGTACTCCATCGTGTCCGGTAACCCTAACGAAGCATTCGTCTTAGACGCTGTTCGTGGGATTCTTGCTACCAATGTCTTGCTGGACCGCGAGATCACCCCCTCATACAAGTACGTCCACCTCACGTATTTAGAAGTATTATTTGACCATGTCTAGAATGTATGACATTCGAGACAAAAGTAGATCCGTGAGTTTCTACTTATGAAATAGAGTGTGTCACCAGCCTCTGTTAGTTTTCTAAGTAAGAAACCCCGACAGGGCGATGTGGATCTTGCATCGCCCTGAATGGGTTTATTTCACAACTATGACCTGCCTGTTGTACATTGTCCCTCTTATTACACGGCTACTTGCTTAAGAAATCAATAATTTGACACAAAAATGGCCTAATTTGGCACATGCAAACGGAATTTGCTGTTTACATGATTCATATCAAATTCAGAATATTGTCACATTCTGAATAATAGTGTAATATTAGTGTGCACGTAAATGTAGTCATTGTTCTACTGTAAATTAATGTAATGGAAATGAAGGAAATTGCATCTTGCAAATTTCATTAGAAAGCTGTCCGACAGATTTCCTGACAAAAGTACTTCTCTGTAATTCTTGCTTATCAAAATGTAGTTCAGAACAACAGTCAAAAATCTGCTCAAGTGAAAGTAGAATTACTGATTATAGAATGAACTCAAAAAGTACAAATACCTAAAATGTCTGCCCATTTCTATTATTGAGAGTAGTGGCATCATTAGAATGAATGAATGAATGAATAGTTTTATTTCGGTAATACATCAAAAAGAACACAACTTTACAATCTGTGTGAATATAAACCAACACTGTATCCATTTCACACAACAACGTTCATATAACCAATGACCGGAAAAGGAATAGGCTGAAGCCCCAAGGCTTATTTTGCCTATCCTATACAATCCATAAAATAACCCGGAATATCAGCATTACAAAAAATAAAATTTACTCTAAATACTCTTACTTATTTCAAATTTTAATCATTTTTTTTAATCCTTAATTATTTTACATTTTAAGGCTTTTTTGAAGCTCAACAGAGAGCTACAAAATTTCAACTCATCACTAAGCCCGTTCCATAATTTGACACATCTATATTTTACATTGGTTCTCACTCCACCTGTTTCAAAAATACACAACCCTCTTAAACTATAATGTCCTTCTCTTAATTTAAAAAACAAATTTGAATACTAATTTGTTTACTGCCTTTTAAATTACAGGCTGGTTCTGCAGGCAGCAGACAGGGGGAACCCTCCGCTCAGCAGCACCATTGCTATCAGGGTCCAGGTAGTGGACGTCAATGACAACGGCCCTGCCATCCCCCCCATGGAGCCCGTGGTCATAGCAGAGAGTAAGACCAAGCCCCACCGCTCTCTGACTGCTTGCAATAATTCAGATACAAACACTGTCTATTTCCTTTGTCTATTTGTGGACTTATTTTGACGCCTTCTGTTTTACTGTAGATCTGCCGGCAGGTTACATGGTCACCCAGGTGACTGCAAACGACGTGGACCTGAGCTCAACCATCACCTACGGCTTTTCAGACAATAGCAGCACCAATTTCCCCTTTGCTATCGACCGATACACTGGTGTGGTCACCCTGACTCGAGCCTTGGACTATGAGGAGCAAACAGAGTACACTTTGACAGTCTGGGCATCTGATTCCCTCCACCAGACCACCGGAGAGGTCAAAGTTCAAGTACTTGACGTTAATGACAACGCCCCAGTCTTCACCGAGGTTTCCTACCAGGTACATGTGATATATTTATTGATCAAAAGCTAGAAGGCCAACTGGTTGATGTCACCAAGCCATGAATAAAACGATGTACGCATGTTGTTACTGTAAAATGACAAAAGGAACAATCTTCTAACATAGCATGCCATATTCAGGATTTATAAGTTGTAATATAAAGTTCATTAATTCTTTATTAAAATGGTTGACAAGGACAATTTTTGGGTTGCCAGGTTCTAAAATACACACATAATCCCTGAGTATAACTTGGTCTGTCTTTTGTGTGTGTAATCCTTTATTGATGACTTACTAACATGAACTGCAGACTTGATGGCTTATTAGAAACTAAGTCATTAAAGAGGTACTCCAGTGATTTGGTCTGTCGCTCAAACGGAGCATTTCAGACGGAGGGTAAAACGAAGTGCTGCAGCACAGCTGTTATGAGAAAAGTAAAGTTTAAGTTTTTAGTAAAGTTTTTGAACATTGAAGCATGTAAACATGTTCTGGTAGAAACCCAAAATACAAATATGCACCTGCAAATAAGCATAACAGGTCCTCTTTAATGTTTGGGTTTTGTTCCAGATAATCACTGCAGTTTAAGAGTGGGACTTTCCATTTGAGGGGTCCTCTTGGTGAAATAAAGAGTTAACTAAAGTTATAAAGCATTAATAAATGTTTAATAACCTTATTAGAAAGTGGTATCTGACTGAATATACAGAGTATACATTATGATCTTGCTGCAGATGTGACTCATTATTGGTTCTCTCTTCAAGGTGGAGTTGTCAGAGTTGGTTTCAGCAGACACGTTAGTTTTGTCAGTGTCTGCAACCGACAGAGACTCTGGACTCAACGGCAGGATCACCTACAGACTGCTTTCATCTCCTTTACAAGGCTTTTACATCGAGCCAGACAATGGTAAGAACAGCTTAACTGATGGAAAAGACATCCTGCGAATAGTTCAGATATAAATGTCTCATTGACGCTAAACCCTCACTGTATGCATATGCAGTGTGTGT
>CAKAOI010026746.1:0-18485 GCA_916701655.1 Sebastiscus albofasciatus
CAACCATGGTGTGTGTGTGTGTGTGTGTGTGTGTAGATATCCAGAAAAGGACTAAACAGTGCAAATAACTTACATTCCTGGATATAGTACGTGTTATTGATTGCAAGAAAACCACCAACCATGGTACGTTACATCCAGGGCCGGCTTAAGGTATAGGCCATGTAGGCGGTCTTAAAACAAAAAGAAATGCTGGTGGGTGCCCTTTCTCAACAAATTAACAAATAAATAAATAAAGAAAAAAAGATATACTTTTCACCCCTGTAACCGTCTTTCTCACACGTCACAACGTGGCTGTGCACACTGGGGGCCCGAGGTGGGGGGGCGTGTGCGCATCAAAACAGCCGGGTCAGGATGTAAGATCGCTAGACGGACAGATGTCAAGAGGCGCAGATATCTAGTATTTTCACATTTTATTTCTTCATGATGAAAAGGTCCAAGCCTTCAGGTAAACAAGGAAAAAAACGGAGAAAAGAGGGGTAGGAAAAGAACGTCGAATATAGAGGTATGATGTTGGCCTCTGGCAGCGGCGGGGGCTCCAAATCCAAATTTTGCCTAAGGCACCAAAAGGGCTAGAGCCGGCCCTGCTTACATCGAAACAACCCTTTAAATCTCTTTAACTGTAGTTGTCATCACTGTAGATTGTAGATTGTACATTTTCTGTACTAGTCAAATTGTGTGTTCCTAATCCTATTTCTTTTTAAGTGGCTGAAATTAGGCAATGCCACGCTCTTACTTTGAAAAGAGGCTCTCAAAAAAATCCTAAAAATTGAATAAAATCTACTAGAAAGGAACAATAGTGGAATCCAAATAAAGGTACGTTCAGCTTACTCCACTACACACCATCCTACACGTTTCATTGGCTGTACTATGATCCTTTAACAGAGTGCGGTGTGCTATCACAGCGGGACAGCTGTGCAGCCGTGTCGCTGAAGCATGCTACCGCAGTGACACCGTGCTAATTCGACTGTCAGCATGTTCATTATAATACAAGCGAAAATGGGACAGAGGGACGGGGACACATTTCTGTTCTGGTAAAATCCGACCAAGACGTCTGGTGTAGTAGCACGGTGCTCAAACACAGCACATTACAGTAATGACAGGGTCTCTTATCTTCAATAATGCATGGAGAAGCAGCGCAAGATGTCTGGCAGACAAACAGAGCAGGACAAATCTGAATGACTACAAATCAATTTAGTGTGTGTTTGTGTGTGTTTGTTTTGTACTTCTGAAGTTAAAACACTTTACGTGCTGAAAGGGAAAATATGTGCAGAACAAAAAAGATTGTTTTGTAAAGTGCGCAATTTTCTGTTCTCTTGAGCAAGTGAAGCCAAACATAAAGATACTAAGAGAACTAGTTATTTTTGTGTTGCATATGTTATGCATCATCAGTGTTTTAGGGTTCAGAAAGTGTGCTGGGAGCCATTTTATCTTGTGTTCTTTGTTTCTTTAAAGCAGCAGTAGGTAGAATTGGAGCAAATATGAAAATAATAAGAAAAAAAGTTATTTATATAATACGTGACTATATCCTGACAGTAGTGCATGAGACAGGTAATCTGAAAAAAATCATGTGCCTCTGTGTCCTCCGGTGCTCCTAATGGCCTCTGCAAGATTTCACAGACTGGAGGAAAACAAGCAATCAGAGCTGAGTTGGAGCCTTGCCGTCTCTGAGCAGCTGTCAATCAATTGCAAACTCCGATCAAACGAACAAACTAGGCAGCACTGATCAAATATGAATCAGTATTCTGTTACTGTAATGCCTATTTCTCGCCTCAGATGTTTTCAGAAACATCTTGTAGTGTACTGTTTAACTGTAAAATGAGAACCCGGCAGCCATGTTGAGATAAGTTGAGGAAATACCAAGCACCGCCCACCAACCGGAGCACAGCCAATAGGAATGCTCTCTGTGAAATTACCTGTGAGATCACAGATTTTTTTAAAGTCTGAAAACAGAGCCATGAGGAGGTGCAGAAGTCTCGTTTTCTCTCAGAACACTTGAATTACAATATGCTGGAAGGTTATGATGGAATTTTTGCCCAATGATGCCAGAAACAATCTGCCTACTGCAGTTTGAGTACAGCATTTCCACACCTTAACTCAGTTTGTAATAAATTAAAATGGCAGTGAGATGAATTGACAAACAGATAAATACTCGGGGTGATTGTTTACTCAGGTTTCAGCAATCATGAAACCCCAATTAAGTTCTGATTTGCATATTCAACAATATCATTGAGATTAGGGATGTCCATATTTAACCGTTTAACCGTTAACTGACATTAAGCATTTTAACCGATTAACACTATCGGTTAAAACGGTGAAAAGAAATGTTAATAATTAACTCAAAAGGCTGCTAAGTTAACGCTCCCGGACAGGTGAACCCGTCAACAAATATCTGTTGTGCTCCTGCAGCTGGTACACCGCTGCATGCGAGGCACAAATCTTGTCGGTTAACGGTTAAAATTGGTTAACAAGGGTCAGTTATCGGTTAAGAACATTTTTCAAAATTAACATCCCTAATTGAGATGTATGCTTACCGAACTGGCTAGTGTAAATTTGATTTAACAAAAGTGCAAACAGAAATAAGTGCAAACCATAAAAATACATGTAAAATGTTGAATATGTGATGTCAGCACAAATGATGTGCTCTTCCATCAGAATTTGCTATTTTGTTCACATACAAACTGCTAAAATTAAGTTGTGCCACAAACGTTATGATATGTGGCATCAGACTGTTTGGTTCAACACTTGTCTATCCGTCCTTGTTAAAAACATAAAATAAAAATGGAATATGACACGATACCAAAAAACAATTTTGGTTGCAGGTAGGCAGCTTGAATGTTTGGCTGACGATAGGTAACCATGACAATTTTACATGATCAGGCAGCAAAAATATGTAATTGGACGCCGTTATCTGAGGTGAAACTGGGCCCTACGTGGAGTTTTCCTCCTTTTTTGTTATTGCATGGCTCTGTTTTGAGTACAGATTTTTGACTATTTGAAAATGTTTTCAAAAAGTCAGTATGCTGGCGATATATATAAAGCAGATCCCCAGTGTGTGACCATTGCCTTTTAAGTCTGGCTAACGGCTCATACAGAAACTCACAAAAGAGAATGGTATCTGAAGTAAACTACATCTCAACACAGGCGTCTCTTTTTGGGGTCTGTAGGATTTGGAAGGCCTGCTGTGTTGTTTCCATCGGCTGTTTATCTGTGCACAGTAAGCAATGTATCTTATATGTTTGTCTGTTAAAAGCCAAAGCAATTGTGCTCCTCCTAAGCGGACAAAAGCGCTGAGCGATATAATCTTTCATTTTATGAAGTTTCTATCCAAAGAGATTTAAGTACATTGGCTTTAAGAAAGTATCTCAATCCTTTAGAACTTGTGTCCCTACAAACTTCCCTATTTATGTTTGCTGATGCAGTCGGATGCATTATGCTGTTAATTTCGCGATAGAGGCTTACAGCAACCAGTGGGACTCCACTTTGCAGCTCCTACACTTGAGCCTCAAATGGCATTACTAACTCTGTAATCTAATCACTGGCCAGTGTAGTAATGCGGTCCACGGCACAAGCCCCAGGAAACTCCTGGGCATACAAGCAATTAATTAACTTAATTGCATGGTTAACTTAATTGATTACCTTGTTATTTTTGCTAGCCTTGATATGGCTCCATTGCACAGTGAGATAATGTAGACATAATGTGAGTATTAGCCCACTGGCAGCATTGGTTTCAGGTATCTCTCTCTTCCCCCTCCCTCTGCTCCTGACTCGGTGAAATACAAAAGTGTCCTAGTTGTGTGCAGTGAGTGAGTAATTGATGTTGAATTATCATTCCATTATCATAAGCTTAATTAGTTTTATTTATTGGCCATTAGCTGAATACATCCAATCCGACACAAAAAAATGATAAGCAGGGCATATGAGTGTACATGAGTGCTGCTGACTGGTGCCAGCGTGGCTGAGTAATGTCACAAAGATAAAGGCCGTGTAGGAGCACGGCATGGGGAATGAATTATGTTTCGGATCAGCCAATAATGGTCTCCTTTTGTGGGGGATTTATAATGATAGCTGTGATATAACTTATCTAAAGCGGAAGTGTTACGAAAGAGTCTCAGACAGAGAAAAGGAGAGAGAAAGTAGTTGTGCATGCATCCCTCAGTGTGAAGGTTGGTAAAGCCAGAGGCATTTATCAGTGGAATGAGTTGGCCTCAGATTTGGCCTCAGACAACTGTCATATCAACACCGCTTTAGGGTAGGGCAGCCAGCTAGCTTCTCTCTTTTCCTCTCCGCTCTTCATCCCCCACTCCCTGCTCCAGTTCTCCATTATCTCGTTGTCTCCTCTCTCCGTCTTCCCCGTCTGACTTGTCCTAATCTCCCCTTCTCCCCCTTCTGCTCACTCATCTCCATTCTTTTCTCGGCCTCACACTGTTCCTCCCCTCCTCTCTCTCCTCCGTCTGCTGTGTGTATGAGGGATGACTCTTTCTCCTGGCCTGAGTATATTAGCTCCCCGGCCTCACTCTTTTCCTGACAGCTCCGACCTTGTTAGAACCGGAGAGTGAGACGTCCAGTTTTTACAGCTGTAAAAAGCTGCAAGGGCAGCTGAACCGCCTTTTTTTTTACCTTTTAGTTTTACCCTTGAAGATGGATGTACATAAACACATCATCATCAGGGGATGATCATTAAGAGGAGAGTTGCCAGCGCCAAAAACATCTCACTTCAAACCTCCATACGTGTCTATTTTTATCCGAAAGATTACAGCTTCAGGTTTCGAGATTTTTTTCTTAAACTTCTTTTGTAGAAAAACTTTCTCGTAATGCCTCATAATGGCTCGGCGCAGAAGTGGCACCACCCACCTCACAAGCACACCTTGATTTTTACACTTCTTATAAAAACCAATTACCATACTCTATCATGCTCCATGGCACCATTAAATGAGCTCATTAAATACCTTTAGGATTACAAATCAAAGTAATTGGCAATTAGGATTTACCTAATTGTGTAAAAACTTCAAGGATCTGATGCTTTCTCACTGATTTTGTGGCACTGCACCGGGCCTTATCGCGCTGTATACTTGTTTTATCAGATGAGCCATTCTGATGATTGATGCGGACAAGCAGAAGCAGCCTGTATCAGAGTTTGATATACTCGCCACAGTAAATATACAGCTGAAGCTGAGCGGGACAGGTAGTCCAGTAACTAAAAAAGGTGTCTCTATCTCTGAATGATATCAGGGCAACCTTGATGTCAAGGTGAGAAAATGATAAGTTTTGTTTGAGCCTCGTCTTTTTCTTCGAGCGATACTCTGCAAAAAAGTATGTGGAGATAAAAGTCTACAGCAGTACATTACTAATTTTGAGATAGGCCTACTTGTAGCCTACTTTACTTGAATATTTCCATTTTATGCTACTTTATACTTCTACTCCACTACATCTGAGCGGCTGTGGCTCAGAGGGTAGAGCAGGTCGTCCACCAATTGGTAGGTCGGTGGTTCGATCCCCAGCTGCTCCAGGTCACATGTCGATGCGTCCTTGAGCAAGACACTTAACCCCAAATTGCTCCTGAAGGCATAGCCATCGGTGTGTGAATGAGTATTTAGATTAGATCCTGATGGGCAAAGTTGGCACCTTAGCAGCCTCTGCCATCAGTGTATGAAAAGCGTGATATAAAAGCAAGTCCATTTACCATTTGAGGCAAATAATGTACTTTTTACAGCAGCGTTAGTTACAAGTTACTTTGCACATTTAGATTATCAATACAAAATATAAATCAACCAATAAATTGTATTATTATAAATTAAGCTACCCAGCAGTATATAAAGCCCCACCTTTACCAGCTGCAACATTTAAGTGATTTATACATGAATGCATCAGTAATTATTATTCACAAATATAGACTATGTCCTATATGAATCTGAATTAGACCATTTTGCATAATGAGTACTTTTGATACTTAAAGTATTACTTTTGTACTTTTACATAAGTAAGGAGGACTTCTACTTGTCTACACTGTAGTATTGCTACTTTTACTTGAGTAAACAATCTAAATTAGGGATGTTCATAATTAACCGTTAAACCGTGAACCAACATTAACCCGGACGGGTGAATTGGGTTTTCAGTTGTCTGTTGTGCTCATACACTGCAGCTGGCGCGAGGCACAAATCTTGTCGGTTAATAATTGGTTAACGAGGGTCGGTTATCGGTTAAGAAATGTTTTCAAAACGAGCATCCCTAATCTGAATACTTCCTCCACCTGTAGTCTACAGCCATGCAAGCGACTCTGTGAGGCTGCAGTGCTATGAGCACTGTTGCCAGATTGGGCTGGTTTCCACCCGACTGGGATACTTTTGATTACGTTGGGCTGGGAAAAAATAGTGTTGGGCTGGTAAATGAGATTTTGGCTGCTTTTGTCAACATTTGGTGGGGTTTTGAAAATATCATGAAAACAATATTGCCAAATAAGCTGTCATTTTATGGTCAAAAACACAGATACAAAACAGATATAAACTTCATTGCGTCCACTCACTCATATTATTGACTCATCATCGTTGTATCCAGTCATCCCTAGAGATGAGGGAGGATCTATTGACCTGGACGTCATCATCATTGACATGAGTATTGGTGTATTTGGTTGTCTGACTGCACTCTTTTGTGGGTTGCGCTGGCCTATAGGCTATTTTATCTTTGGTTATTTGATGCAGATATGAAGCTTTGTATGCTTACTGGTTTGTGTTTTCTATTGCACATGTTGTGGTTTTACAGTTTCTTGCAACATTATGAGTTGGGCTGTTTTTTTTATTGAATTGGATGGGGTTTACATTGATTGGGCTGGAAATCTGTCAATCTGATCTGGCAACACTGGCTGTGAGCTAAGCCCTACTGTCAGCATGCTAACATGCTCACAATGACAATGTTAAAAAGCTGATGTTTAGCAGATAATGGTCACCAAGTCCACCATCTTAGTTTAGCATGTAAGCATGCTGACATTTGCTAATTAGCATTCAGTCAGTCAATGTTGCCAGATTGGGCTGGTTTCTGCCCAATTGGGCTACTTTTTATCAAGTTGAGCTGTGAAAAATAGTGCTGATATTAGATAGATAGATATTAGGTAGATGATATTTGGGCTGCTTTCTGGCAAAGTTATGATTTGGGCTGGTTTTCATTGAATTGGGTATAGGTCAATCTGATCTGGCAACACTGCATTCAGTCTGGACCAAAGTGGTAGACTGAGCAACTGACCGACATTGCTATGCCTTGAGCACACACTGTTAGCCTGGCTACAGATGTAACTGTAAGAAGTTTGCAGTTTGCTCACTTATGGACAACAACAATAACAACTGCTGAAATATCTGTCTGTAAAAAGGAAATGTGAAAAGTGTTCAAGATGGAAAATATGATCAAAACCAAAATGTTGGATTTGAATGCAAAGTATGTTTTTGCTGAGCTAATTGCAGTGCTTTCCTCTACTCAGTGTGCCTGCTGTGTTGTATGTTAAATCGTTATTTTACGGCATGATGTATCTAAACACCCTTAGGCTTAGCTATGGAAACACCAACCTCTCCCAAACAGTGTGGCCATTTAAATAGAACAGTAAATCAAATTTTGCCAAAGGGGATAGAAGTCCATTTTCTTAGCCTCTGTCACAATATATAGAGCATTTGTGCAATATATGGGCATGCCTGTGGGTTTCTCTAAATTTAGGGAATGGGGTGTGATTGAGGTCTGTATGTGAACTCTTGCACTGTGTGGGTCATAAAGTGTGATGCCTTACTGTCTCTATCCCCTGCCTCTATTTGGCTCATGTGTAGGAGTTAACACACACACACAACCTAAAATATTCAGGAAGTACCACTGTTTGTCCTAGTTGCATCTAAAAGGATTTGGTCATGCTCGGATTGCTTTTACACTTCTCATGTGCTGTTATTTCCATGTAGACTAGGGCCCCACTTTGGGGTCGGTTGACTGAAGCTACATGCAGAGGGTTTTCTGGTAGGACAAAAAGTACACCGCCAGTGCTATTTGTAGGCAGACTTGTGCTGCTGGTGCTCGACTGTGAACTTAGGCAGTGCTTCAGAATACTTAAATAGTCCTTTGCCATGCATTGCCCCCTCGGCTGATAAGTTTCATCATTGAAGAGTTCAATTGGGCTTAAAATGCACTTTTTAAAACTTTGATTCGAAGATATTGCATGGATTTAACCTCTCTACTGTTATTCTGATGAATAGAATCTGCACACATGCCTACTGACACAATTTCTAGATAAAAATTAGACAAGGCGTTACAATTCTTTTTACCGTTACCACGCATTCTGTAACAAAATTATATTGCATGTAGAGTTGTAGCAATTAATCGATTAGTTGTCAACTATTAAATTAATCGGCAACTATTTTGATAATCGATTAATCGGTTTGAGTAATTTCTTAAGAAAAAAGGTCAAAATCCTCTGATTCCAGCTTCTTAAATGTGAATATCTTCTGGTTTCTTTACTCCTCTATGACAGCAGACTGAATATCTTTGAGTTGGAGACAAAACAAGACATTTGGCGACGTCATCTTGGGCTTTGGGAAACACTGATTTTTCGGACATTTTATAGACCAAACAACTAATTGATTAATCAAGAAAATAATCAACAGTTTAATCCACAATGGAAATAATTGTTGAAGCCCTAATTGCATGCATGTCCTATTCTGTACTGACTTGCTTTTTGTTCAATGCTGTAGTCTTAAAACACAGATTTTTCTCTTTAAATCTACTCACTGTGGTTCTGAATCGCAGCCAGAGTCTTTTGAAAACAGCACACTCAGCCACCTGGTCTTCGGTGTTCTCCATTGCTGCTATAACATGGCAGCGGTAATAGAAAACCATAAAAGGCCTGTACGTGATGACAGAGTAATAACAGTAGATTTAAACTGTGGCAGACCAGGCGGCCTTTTCCAGCTCTTAATGACTAATACAAATGCATGTCTAGGAGCCAATAGATTGAGGTCAATAATCATTGTTTATTACCTTCATTATATGAAAACGGCAAATGTTAATGAAATTGATCATTTTGCTTTTGAGTGCAGTTGAGAGAATAGCCCCGATAGAATTGTAAAGTTCCCTGCTTCGGTTTCGGACAAATGGACCCGATAAATTCCCAGGATTACATTCAACAAATTCAGATATCGATTGTATGCTGTGTGTAATTTCATAGTGTGCTATATGATGGGGAACATGGGAGAGAGGCGCAGAGAGAGAGAGAGAGAGAGAGAGAGGTGCAGGAGGTGAGGGAGACTGGCTATACAGAGGCAAATAAAATGACTGCGTGGGATTCATTTCAATAGAAATAATATCAGCAGAGTCATACTGATTGGGGCATGCATGTGCACATACACAGACTAATTCAAAGCCGTTTCCAGAGCTGAGCAGTTGCCTGCAGTGTTGAGGAGTGGCATGACTGGGATGGGACCAGCCTTCTACAGACGGCTTGGAATGCTAATAGGCTCACATATGGGTCAGGGAGAGCTAAACGAGAGCTAACTAGGCCTGGCTAATTATGAAGTAAGCAAGCCTCTACCAATCACATTCAGAGGCCAGTAAAGCCGGTGAGCTGACTGGTTGTAGACAGGTTGGCTAATTAGCTTGTACTAGTACAGCACTTTCTTGCAAGTGGGTCAGCGTAGGAGAATAGCTAATGGATGGATGGCACGCTGTACATACAGTATGCATAGACATGTACATACTCATCCAGTCCATGTATATCCATTCAGTATTTATATTTCTTTGCACTATTTGTATTGTTTACACTTAAAGAATACTTGACTTGTATATAGACGTTTATATATATATTATTTCTTCTTTTATTGTTGGGTCATGGGTGCTTTTATTTATTAATATATATATATTTATATATTCATATATAAATATATATATATTTATTCATATATAAATATATATATATATATATATTTATTCACTACTTGTGTACATAACAGTCCAGTCTATTCCTCACATTTATCTCTCTAGATTTGTTGTCCTTGTCCCTAGCAGTTATTTCTATTTCTTTGTAAGTACATTTAGAGAGATGCATAAAAAACAGAGTCAAATTCCTTGTATGTATGCATTTTCTTGGCGGATTAAACTGATTCTGATTCTGATCTCAAGCACTTTCAGCATTGAGGAAGGAGACTGGAGTAGAATCTGATCTGCGCTCTTAGTCTCTGATAATTATTCATCAGAAATAATTAGGGCTGTCAAAGTTAAAGCGATAACGCCACTAATTTCTTTAACGCATTAACGCAACTTGCAATTTTTCATATGAAACTACAGTACAAAACCTAAGGAATTCATTGGTACCAACCATGTCATACTAGCTTGTCGCGATTGAGGCTAAATAACACTCCAAACTTGCGCAAAATTTTGGCGAGGAAAAACTGGCATGGCCATTTTCAAAGGGATCCCTTCACCTCTGACCTCAAGATATGTGAATGAAAATGGGTTCTATGGGTACCCACAAGTCTCCCCTTTACAGACATGCCCACTTTATGATGATCACATGCAGTTTAGGGCAAGTCATATTAAGTCAGCACACTGACACACTGACAGCTGTTGTTGTCTGTTTGGCTTGAGTTTGCCATGTTATGATTTGAGCATATTTTTTTATACTAAATGCAGTACCTGTGAGGGTTTCTAGACAATATTTGTCATTGTTTTGTGTTGTTAATTGATTTCTAATAATAAATATATACATTAATTTGCATAAAGCAGCATATTTTCCCACTCCCATGTTGATAAGAGTATTAAATACTTGACAAATCTCCCTTTAAGGTACATTTTGAAACAGATGAAAAATGTGTGATTATTTTGGGATTAATCCTGATTAACTATGGACAATCATGCGATTGAACACGATTAAATATTTTAATCTATTGACAGCCCTAGAAATTATTAAACAAATTCAATTTCATATCCGTTTTCAGCTATTTTCAGGATGGTTGAAGTCACTGATTTCCATGTTGACTGGCACCTATCCCCAGAAACCTATTTATATCCTCATGGTCTTGGGTCTCCAACTGTCAGATCGGATAGGCTCCAGCATTGTGACTGAATTTATTCATCAAATTCATTTGAGTAATTAAAGATGGCACATTAATAATCCCTGTGGGGCCCCTTATTAATTCCCTTTTAAAATTCCCCATTAATTATTTGGATGAACTGAAAAATGATTTGTCTGAAAAGCAACGAGACAGAAAATGTAACATTAAAAATGTGATCTTTGTAGGTAATTTAATCTCCCTAGATAGTCCGGAACAATAATCCCTTTTCTTTCAGGTTAATATGTACACGTCTCCTCAAATAGTAGTTTTATTCCTCGTCACAGCCGTGTCTTGTGCTTATGCTGCCATCTTCTGGTAAAGATTGACCCATATTATGAAAATAACAGGCTGCACACAGGACTGTATTGTAGTTCATAACATTTGCAGCACTGCTTAATCAAGCAGATAATGAGCAATAAGATTTGAGGCTGTCTGTGCGAGTGTGTGTGTGTGCGCCAAAACTCATGAGAGACGGGGATTTCAGTATAAATATTTATGCCTGGCAAACAGATCAATGGCCATTAAAAAGGTCAAGGGCAGATGATGATGGATGTCGGCTGTATATATTGATATATTTTGACCGCAATAATGAATTACAAATGCACACACACATAGACGGCAGACCAAATGATAGGGATTAATTCATTGATCATGCTTAATCTGTCATAATTAATTCCATAGGAACAACTGTGATGAGAGCAAGCCACCATTAAACAGATAAATTATTCAACGCGAGGAGGTGGTGGACCCGAGATAAATGAGCGTAGCAGACTGGTGCCAGCAGTCACAGGCTGAGGCTAATTACAGTCTTTTCTTGGAAACTAGCGCAGGTTAATTTACAGTAACGGTGATATGAAAATACCGTGGAACTGTAATTGGAGGCTCAGGTTAACATAACAGTTCATGGAGGCACTTGGGCTTCATTACAGTTGACTTTGAATAACGTTATGTGAGATAAAGTGAAAGCGTATTATAAATGTCACATTTGTTGACCTATATACCTCTCTATGTATAGCCACTTCGTTTATAGCAGACAGGGAGAGCTGGTCCCAGTTGGAATCAAATCTCTAACCAGGTCCCAAGCAACGTTATAATAGTTTTGAATTTTCAATTGGTATTTATTTTATTATAGTTTTGACTTTTCAACCTCATTTTATTTAGTTTTCAGAGTGTGTTTGCTAGTTTTGGTTTAATTTTCAGAAAGGTTTTCAGTTTTTATTAGGACTATCAATCGATTCAAATATTTAATTGTGGTTAATCACACGATTGTCATATTTAATTACTATCAGATTGGTTCTTTACAAGCGGACCGCGAGGCAGGGATTGGTAGACGTTTTTACAGGATTACAGCAGCTACAGATGACGTCTCTTTTCCGGTCTTTTTCAGGGCTAATAAGTAATGGATCGCTGTCGGGGTGTAAAGACAATTTCAACCAATATAACAAATAGTGTATACTGGAGAACATCGTCAACTCTGCCTTTAATCACGATTAATCAGAAATTAACCACACATTTTTATCTGTTCAAAATGTACCTTAAAGGGAGATTTGACAAGTATTTAATACTCTTATCAATATGGGAGTGGGCAAATATACTTGCTTTATAGAAATGTATTTATATATTTATTACTGGAAATCAATTAACAGCACAAAACAATGACAAATATTGTTCAGAAACCCTCACAGGTACTGCATTTAGCATAAAAAATATGCTCAAATCATTTCAATCAAATCATTTATATATCTTGAGGTCAGAGGTCAAGGGACCCCTTAGAAAATGGCCATGCCAGTTTTTCCTTGTGAAAATTTTGCGTAAGTTTGAAGCATAATTTATCCTCCTTATCAGCAAGCTAATATGACATGGTTGGTACCAATGGATTCTTTAGGTTTTCTAGTTTCGTATTATACCAGTATCTTTACTCTAGCCCGCTACAACCTCTGGAAGATCGATTGCGTTAATGCGTTCAAGAAATTATTGTCGGTAAAACAAATTTGCGTTAACCCGTTATGTTAACTTTGAAAGTCCTTTTTTTATATATATATATTTAGTTTTACAGTAGTTTGTTTGTTTTTGTTACGCCCAGCTATAATATCTCAGAAGTATATAGCTACATATACATATAAAATGCATGGTTGGAGAACTGTGTAGAAATGGCCATAATGTTTAATGTTAAATCTTCGCGCTACTTTAGTCTGATGTGAAGCATAGCGCCATCTCCTGGAACGTCCAGTCCGTTCAGTTTCTGTGGTTCAATGTCACATGAGTTGACAAAAATTCATGCATGCGTCTCCTTTTTTCAGTTGTGATATATTATAGCTAAAAAAACTAAAACTGAAATTACTTTATGTTCGTTTATATTTTAAAGAGGACCTTTTATGCTTATTTCAGGTGCATACTTTTATTTTACGTTTCTACTAGATCATGTTTACATACTTTAATGCTTAAAAAACGCTTTATTTTTCTCATACCGGCTGGGCTGCAGCACCTCTTTTCACAGCTCTGTTTGAGCTCCTCCTTGTAGCTTTGCAGACCTTTTACATGCACAAAAAAACGATATAACACTAAAGGAAAGGGAAAAAGCACAATAGATCCCCTTTAATTATTTTTTTTTATCCAGGCAATATCATTTCAGTTTAATTTTTCTTTAAGGATATAGCTTTTATTTAGTTTCAGTGTACTAACAATATTTTTCACTGCTTATTTCCGTTTTATTTTCTGTTTTAGTTTACTATAATAACCCTGGTCCCAGTAGGTTTATCCTTTAAACTGTGCATACATTTCGTGTGTCTTTGTGATCATTAATTCTTTATACTTTCAGAATTAAGCCCTGGAAACGGCAATATCCTAGATAATGATCATTAACTTATAAAAGGGGCTAGATCTAGCAAAGGGATTTAATGGATCATGAGCATAACAATACACCTGGGGCCAGATGTATAAAACTCTGTGGATTCAAAGAGTAGTTTTCTCTGTATGCACAAAGTAAAAATATGCATGAGCCATCTTTGTGCCAGATTTATATGTCCCTGCATATGCATTGTTCTGTATTACACAACTCAGTCATCAGGAAAACGTGCGCACTGTACTTTGTTCTGTTCTCGGTCTGGTAACTGTAACATCCTGTAAGACTGCTAGATCAGCCTTTAGTGTTGTTATACAAAGCCATTAAAAAATCGTACATATGTAATGAGTCATTATAGACTATGAATGGTAATATACATCACACACTGTAGTCTATCACATTGCATGCATGAAGGTTCAACACATTCAAATGACAAATTGTTTTTTCTATCAGCATCAGTTTCTGTGCGTGTTTTGTTTGATCCCTGTTCTAAGTGTTGAATCAAAGACAAATTGCATCCGTTCATAATATCAATCCAGTTGTATTTTATTTACTTTCCAGCATCATTTACAGCTGTATACAGGCACAGGGGAAGCATTGGCATTTTGAAAATAAAAAAAACTCCCTTAAAGGAGCAGTGTGTAGGATTTAGAGGAGATCTATTGGCAGAAATGTAATATGATATTCATTATTATGTTTCTATTAATGTATAATCACCTGAAACTAAGAATCGTTTTGTTTTTGTTAACTTAGAATGAGCCGTTCATACATCTACATAGGGAGTGGTACAAGAGTTAAATGGTGATTGTTGTTCGTTGTTATGGTGACAACAGAACACACGTGAGTGTGGCCGTTAAGTCTGCGGTTGCAGCTTGCCAGGAATAGAACGGACACAGCGTTCTGGAGACAGATGGCTGGCTAGTTAGTTAGGTAGCTTGTCCCCAGGTGGAGGGACTGTTTAGACCCGGTGCTGCCGCTGGCCACCAGCCCGCTGTTCGGCTCAGTTTCTGTAATGAGTGCGGCACCAAAGCCTGGTGGAACCAGCCAGCTGTCCGCTAGCTAGCTTGCTGATTCCACCGTGCTTCTGCGCTGGTTACAGAAAACAAGCCATACAAACAGTTGTTACTCATCTGACGAAAGCAATGTGCTTTCCTTGGCTGTGACAAGAGAGTGTGGATGTAGCATTAAGTTGTTAAAATGTACTCATTTACTCTGGCTCTCTATGCTCAGACGTTACTACTCCTCTGCTCGTTTAGTTGTTACTGCAAAACCTCACCTCAGTGAGTCCGCGACTTGCCGCAAGTCGGTTTATACGGAAGTCAGCCCGCTACAACAATTGCTATGGCAACGATACACATAAAAATGGCTGCCGCTCTGACCATCCTGCTACGTTGATTCGAATGGGAATGTCAAGTTCTACACCTAATTCTATTTCTATGGTTCACACAGAACCATCTGAGAAGCAGTCGTTGGAAACTGTTTGGAAAAGGGCAGGCACTTTCAAAAAAATACTTGAGAGGTGATTGGATGAACCATCTGTCAATCAAACTCTTGCCGAAGTCAGCCGGGAGAAGAGAGAAAACGTCTTTTCCATTGAAAAAAAGCCTTCAGTGCCATTCTTTGCTCTTGATTCAATGAAGAAATACTCAAAAATAACCGATGCTATTGCAGCATCTACGCTAACCTCTTCAGGAGCCACCACTGTTGTTTAGAACGGACAGTCGCCTCTCGGTGTCACGTCACGCACACCTAAACCACGGCCATAGCAGCTAGTAGCTCAAACAAACACATTACATGAGCCTGACAAGATGTTTTTTCGCATGATCTTGTAATATCGCGAGGATCCAAAGGTTAACTAAATCCTACTCACTGGTCCTTTAAGAAGTTCCCTTTCCTGATTTTAATAGGTGAGCTCACCATGTAATAATAGTATAAGGCATGTCACGAATCAGACATTATCTCTTTACACTCCTAAATATTAGGAAATATTTGTGAAACCTGTCCTGGGCATTGCAATATTTTCTATCTATCTATTTTTAAATTTGTAAAATGATTCATTTCAACAGGTGCTTATATATGACTAAAGCACCTGGCCAGCTTTGGTTTTCCCAACTTTGTGATTAAGCCTCTTCTACACATCTGTACATTTCAACCAATAAAAAATTAAGTCTGCAAAAAGATAAAAACTCACTTTTAACAGAAAAACATCAGCAGGGAGCTACTGAGCGTATACAGCACAGTAAAGCACTGGTATAAACAAACTGTTGACAGTTTAACAACCTAGAGTACGGAATATGGACATATGTCACCGTAATATAATTAGCACTAGATTTTACTGTACTTTAGTTCGGCTTTCCACTGAGCACGTGAAACATGATAATGCCAGCCATTTCAGTCAGAGAAAGCCTGTGAGAAAGAATTTCAACCCATACTGTGATTTAATGAATTAGTCCTTAATAACCTTCTATATGAAATCACAACCGATCTGACAACCTTTTACGTCCTGGTCAACAGACTGTGGGTTAGAAGAATGTTTCTCTGCACAGCGGACAGGTGGACTTGTTGCTGGATGTGAACCATTTGTACTGTAGAAAGATAAGAAACAATATTAGTGTAAAAGATGACGATGTCAAAAAGCAAAGTATGTTCACTTTAAACTATATGTTGTCTTGAGATATAAGACTGAAAGTGTATGATACAACCAGTAGTGGGGCTGTGGATTTATGAATTATGCCTTCAATTAGGTTCCAGTAAAAAGGAAATATGCTCATGAAACATCACTGTGCCGCATTACTTATATACAGACAGCCTACAGTTTCTTGCCAGTGCTATTGTTCTCTTTGTTATGATGATTGATCAAAGATTTAAAACAATATTCTCAAATTGTATCAATGTATATTGTTCTTATTAAAGTAGCATGTACCATGTTGACAGCCCCAACACTGGATGTAATATGATCTTGACACATATCTTACCAAACACGCTGAGTGGAATTTCTTTTTGCAGGTGCGGCAACCCTTCTTGGGCAAGGAGTAGTTGGACCCATGGATAACGGAGAAGCAGATCATACAATCCTCTATTCCCTCGAAACGCTTATCCACGTTGTTCTTCCACAGAGCCAGGCCCTCCATTATGCTGCCGTTCTGAACACACAAACCCACATTTACATTTTTCTGAAGTGTTTCATCCTTTTGTTCTTTGCTGTTCCCTAAAAAGAAAATATCTTCACAGCCCCCCTTTGGCCTGTATTGTTCAAGACATCTTCACTAGTAGGGATATAATCTGGCTACAGGTCTTCAGGTTGAAGAACAAACACTACTTGCTACACCAGCAGCTTCTTGAATTTATATCCGCTGTGTGTTTGTGTTTCTACCTGATGTGTGAGGTAGGTGCTCAGTTGCAGCATCCAGTTCCTCCACTGCTGCACGGCAACTCCCACGCGCCTCCCACTCTCTACTGTGATGGAGCCTAGAGGGTAGCTCTGTGGTAGCTGAATCACCAACTCAATGAAGATGTCATCCACAGAATAGGTGGCAATCACCTCCCGCGCTGCTGAGCGGGCTTTCACCTGGGGCAATAAGATAAATATACAGTATACAGTCTTTGCCTTTGGAAGTTTTTCAGTCTTACAGTAAGTTACATAAAAATAGTAAAGTTGTAGATACACACAGAGCAATGCATTTGCTGACTTACAGTCATGCTGTCAAACAGTTGAGTGCTGGAGTGGACAGATGAGATCTCCTGGGCTGAGAGAACAGGGCTGACGTATTTGATGGTGAACTTCTCCACGGCTGCACTCACTCTCTTCTCCTGGCCGTTCCACCACAGCCGCACCATGGCAGGCAGGTCCTGCACTGTGCTGTAGTACACGCTGCAAGCCAGGTGAGGGAGCTCCCACTCGATGCTCTCACTGTCTGTGGGCAAGAAACGCAGGAGATCTGAGATTTGTTTTCCATTTCACAGCTTTTGTACAGAAGCTGTATTTGTGTGCTACTTACTGTCAACAGCCAGAGACCGGCTCTCTGTAAAGAAGGTTTTGGTCTCTTTTGTGTCCACCCCCTGGCCGGGATAGATGGGGTTCTCGGGCATCAGTTTGAAGAGGTCAAGTAGGAGTTTGTTAAGGGAGCAGCTTCTCTTAAGATGCTGGGCATAATGGGCTCGCAGCTAGAAATGAATCAGAAGAGCAGTCTGTGACAATACTTCAAAGCACACTTTCTCCATGTAATTTATAAATCTGTTTGCTTGTCTGTACTCTTATAGGACTTATCAGGACTCACATGGGAGGGTGAGGATTTGAAAAAAGTGAGGAGCAGCTTCCAGGCCAGCAAGTAGCCCAGGATGCAGGAGTACTCCACACTGAGAGGCTGGACCACTGCAAACTCTCCTACTTGAACCCCTGCCAGGATGCTATCACACAGTTCCTCACAGGTTGACAGGATAGCCATCAGAGACGCTGGAGGAGAACTGAACACAGATAGGAAATACAACGGTAAGAATAACTTAAATATTTAACTTCTATTAAGGACTTCAGTATTTTTCAATCTGGACCATATTTTCCCATGTTTTTGTGTTTT
>CAKAOI010026748.1:0-22203 GCA_916701655.1 Sebastiscus albofasciatus
TCCATGGATCTCATTAAAACTCTTCACCAAGTTCAACTAACATGTAAACAACTTTATCAAACTCTGGAGGCCTGTAGACAGGATCACCAGCTGGGGGACGGGAGCTAATCCATGTTTCTGGAGACCCAAAGCTGGTGAGATGATATTCAGTGACCCCAAATCTTCTGTTGTCATGGAGGCCAGAACTTATACAGGTATATTTTTGTGCACCTTCCATGAACAAGACACCGACCTGGTGGACATTGTTCATTCTGCCCCCTCTCAAAACTTCCCCAATTGCGTAAAACTGTCAAATTACACAACTAAATGCACCCTCCACAGTTGGATTATCAAACACAAAAGCACCGTTAATAGACAAAACAAATCATACCACCTTTTTGCCGATTTAATTCAACAGAGTCTGTCTGCTGTGTTCAAATCCAATTGTGCAGATTGGAGGAAGCCGGTCTCTCCAGTACTTTGTTCTTTGCAGAGTTAGCAGCTTGGCGCGAACTTGCTTTATTCCTGTTGCATGTAAAGTTAGCTGGCAGACTTTGTTGTAGTCCCTGGTGCTTAACTTGTTTACTCTGGGTTAGCAGTGCAAACTGAGCTAAGCAGGAATTGTAAAAAGGCAACTTGAAGTTCAGGGTAGGTTATCTCATCACAGCAAACCTCAAAGTTACCCTCCACAAACCTGAAAACGCTTAGGCTAATATTGAGCCTTATATGTGGTGCTAGAGAGGTAAAATGATTGCTTTTTGCAATTTCCCCACAGTTAAACAAACAAAAAGCAGTAAATGGGGATGGTACATGATCAGGGCCTGGTGGTATTTTGTACGTGGCGTGGGTGGATGTAGATGCTCTGTATATTTTACTCCATTTTGTACCTTTGCCAATGACATGCCTGTTGGAGTTAAATGCTGATTAGCTAAAATTAAATGGTGCACATGGTAAACATTATACCTGCTACACAGCAACATGTTAGCATTGTCCTTCTGAGCATGTTTGCATGCTGATGTTAGCATTTACCTCAAAGCACCACTAAGTATAACCTCACAAAGCTGCTAACATGGCTGTGGACTCTTACATATTAATCTTGGCGCAACAACATTCAACGACTATAGTTCAATGTGTAGTCAATGACATGCTGTTCAAATATGTTAAGACTGTAGATGCTTCCTAAATACAAAAACAGTAAATTGACAGTTGATTTTCTCATGATAGTTGGATATTGTAGAGGTTTACACATAGATACATATCTGTCATAGGCCATGGCTGACAACAGTATGAACTCTGAACCACCCACAGAGTAATAAATAAACCACTGGAAGAGACAGGCCGAATAAGATATGATGTGTTTTTCAGAAAAAAAGTCCATCAAAAGCTTTGGGTAGATAGCAGTGCTATGGTGCACGATGATGATGATGCTCTAAACTGACAATTAATGTTACAGAAATTAAATCTCTGCATTATTATGACACAAAACAATGACTGTACAACAGTTATCGGTTTTAATACATTAGACTGTTTTGCAGAACAATCTCTTCAGGTGTTTATAAATTTCTTTCATTTTCAGTCCATATATGATCGGATTAAAGAGAGGATGATACAAAATCATTTGTAAAGACATTATCAAACGTGCGGTTTTGGGAAAAACTGTTTCAAGTCGAATTACGAGTACATCATATGTAATCAAACAAGAGAAGTTGATTAGAACCAGCAGATGGGGTAAACAGGTCTGTGCAGCTTTTCTCCTGACTTCTCTACTACTGCGATAGGTTATTATGAGTATCTTGGTGTATGTGAACAGTATGAAGAGCACAGGGAGAAGTACAAGATCTACTAAAACAATCAAGCCATATATATTCAGCTCTCTTGAAGGCACACAGTGAAGTTTGTGAACTGTGCTGTTGCAAACTATTCCTTTCAAAATAAAGTTACATAGCTTTTTTTTAGCACTCAGTATCTGAGTCACTGAACACTGACCAACAGACAGAATCCAAGCTAAAATCAGGAACATACAGACAGTTGATTTTCTCATGATTGTTGGATATTGCAGAGGTTTACATATAGACACATATCTGTCATAGGCCATGGCTGACAACAGTAAGAACTCTGATCCACTCAAAGAGTAATACAAAAACCACTGGAAGAGACAGGCTGAATAAGATATGATCTGTTTTTCAGATAAAAAGTCAATCAAAAGCTTTGGGTAGATAGCAGTGCTGTAAAGAACAGAGTTGATTAACAAAGCTGCAATGAAAATGTACATAGGCTCATGAAGGTTTTTGTGAATCACTATGAGGTACACAATAGTAGAATTACTGCAGATTATTAGAATATATGCTGTAAACATGATCATAAAATAAAGAAATCTGTACTTGTGCACTTCCACATGTCCACCAAACGTTATATATGTTACGTTTAATTCACTGTCCATTAATATTATCTAATAAAGCAATATATAAACCAGGCAGATTATGTAACAGGTATACACTAATCAAAAATAATTACATACAACCTGGATTGTTTAATTTACAGTTACCTGGACTTAGTGTGTGTTGACCTTCAGATTTCAGAAAATGAACTGCTCGGCTCAGTGGATTGTTTTTTATCAGATTTCCTCACCCTCCATGGATCTCATTAAAACTCTTCACCAAGTTCAACTAACATGTAAACAACTTTATCAAACTCTGGAGGCCTGTAGACAGGATCACCAGCTGGGGGATGGGAGCTAATCCATGTTTCTGGAGACCCAAAGCTGGTGAGATGATATTCAGTGACCCCAAATTTTCTGTTGTCATGGAGGCCAGAACTTATACAGGTATATTTTTGTGCACCTTCCATGAACAAGACACCGACCTGGTGGATATTGTTCATTCTGCCCCCTCTCAAAACTTCCCCAATTGCGTAAAACTGTCAAATTACACAACTAAATGCACCCTCCACAGTTGGATTATCAAACACAAAAGCACCGTTAATAGACAAAACAAATCATACCACCTTTTTGCCGATTTAATTCAACAGAGTCAGTCTGTCTGCTGTGTTCAAATCCAACCGTGCAGATTGGAGGAAGCCGGTCTCTCCAGTACTTTGTTCTTTGCAGAGTTAGCAGCTTGGCGCGAACTTGCTTTATTCCTGTTGCATGTAAAGTTAGCTGGCAGACTTTGTTGTAGTCCCTGGTGCTTAACTTGTTTACTCTGGGTTAGCAGTGCAAACTGAGCTAAGCAGGAATTGTAAAAAGGCAACTTGAAGTTCAGGGTAGGTTATCTCATCACAGCAAACCTCAAAGTTACCCTCCACAAACCTGAAAACGCTTAGGCTAATATTGAGCCTTATATGTGGTGCTAGAGATGTAGAATGATTGCTTTTTTGCAATTTCCCCCACAGTTAAACAAACAAAAAGCAATATATGGGGATGGTACATGACCAGAGTGTGGTGGTGGTATTTTGTATGTGGCGTGGGTGGATGCGGACGCTCTGTATATTTTCCTGCTTTTTGGACCTTTGCCAATGACATGCCTGTTGGAGTTAAATGCTGATTAGCTAAAATAAGATGGTGCACATGGTAAACATTATACCTGCTACACAGCAGCATGTTAGCATTGTTATTCTGAGCATGGTTGCATGCTGATGTTAGCATTTACCTCAAAGCACCACTAAGTATAGCCTCACAGAGCTGCTGACATGGTTGTAGCAGTGTTGCCAGATCTCCTGAGTGAAAAACCAACCAGGTCTACAGAAAAAAAGTCCAAAACAAGCGAACTCATCTACCTACCACAATAGAGAGAGACAGTAGGCCACTTGATCATACATTGATCATCTATTTTGGATTGCATGCATTTCATTGCATTCTTGCATCCATTATTAGCTTGTAACTACACATTCTTCTTGTCAACTAAAATTAAAAGAAGTTTCATTTCACTTTTGTTCTGCAGTTGCACCACAACCCTGCTCCCTCAAAAATAATAACATATAATCTCCAATATTATTATTATCATGTTCCATCAGTGCGACCAATGACATCAGGAGTGACAGAGATCATTAATCATTGATCCTACGTGTCTAATCTTCATACTGATTGTTACTATTTAAACTGAGATTTCAGATTATGTGCAATTCCTCTAATTGACAGCTGTCTCAGTCTCAGTGATATAAAAATGAACTTCGCAAACAAAAGGACAAGCAAAGGTTTTATTCTGATCTGAGGATGACTTGATGCTGTGTAATATTTTAATGTGAGGGCAAAAAAACGATCACCGCACCAGCAGGCGATGGTAGTCTATATTAGTCAGACCTGGACTAAAGAGTCTGCACTCAGACTCATACAATGTAAAAATCCCACACATGCAGTGAAAGTGACCAGCAACATTTCACAGACATAAATAAAACTCATTGTACACAAGAGGACCAAAACTAAGATGTATGTAAAATTTTAGTCTTTGTTAGATGTCTGGCTGCAGGATTTTGGATTATAAGAAGGATGTTCACTGATGCAGAGCAAAGAGTCGCTTAATGAATATTGATTATAAAGAATAAAATTCTGATGTTGGGAGTTTTGAATTACTGCAGAAAATGATCAGTCATGAGTAATCTTTGTTGATATACTGTATTAGTTCAGTTTGCATTGACAGAGCAACCTCTTGATGTGTTTATGAATCTCTTTCATTTTCAGTCCATATATGATTGGATTAAAGAGAGGATGATACAAAATTATTTGTAAAGTCATTATTAAACTTACCATTTTGGGAAAATCAGTTTCCATACGAAGTAGAAGTACATCAAATACACTCAAACAACAAAAGTTGATTAGAACCAGCAGATGGGGTAAACAGGTCTGTGCAGCTTTTCTCCTGACTTCTCTACTACTGCGATAGGTTATTATGAGTATCCTGGTGTATGTGAACAGTATGAAAAGCACAGGGAGAAGTACAAGATCTACTAAAATAGCCAAGCCGTATATATTCAGCACTCTTGAACGCACACAGTGAAGTTTCTGAACTGTGCTGTTGCAAACTATTCCTTTCAAAATAAAGTAACATAGCTTTTTATTAGCACTTAGTAACATTGACACTAAAAGTTGACCAACAGGAAGAATCCAAGCTAAAGTCAGGAACATACAGACAGTTGTTTTTCTCATAATAGTTGGATATTGCAGAGGTTTACATATAGACACATATCTGTCATAGGCCATGGCTGACAACAGTAAGAACTCTGAAGCACCCAAAGAGTAATAAATAAACCACTGGAAGAGACAGGCCGAATAAGATATGATCTGTTTCTCAGATAAAAAGTCAATCAAAAGCTTTGGGTAGATAGCAGTGCTGAAAAGAACAGAGTTGATTAACAAAGCTGCAATGAAAATGTACATAGGCTCATGAAGGTTTTTGTGAATCACTATGAGGTACACAATAGTACAATTACTGCAGATTATTAGAATATATACTATGAATATAATAAAAAAATAAACATATCTATATTTGTCAACGTCTATATACCCATCAAGAGTAATATATGTTGCATTTAATTCACCATCCATTAACCTTTCTCAAATAAATCAAAGTATAAACCAGGCAGATTATGTAATAGGTATACATTAATCAAAAATGATTACATACAACCTGGATTGTTTAATTTACAGTTACCTGGACTTAGTGTGTGTTGACCTTCAGAATTCAGAAAGTGAACTGTTCGGCACAAAGGATTGTTTTTTTTTTATCAGATTTCTTCACCCTCCATGGATCTCATTAAAACTCTTCACCAAGTTCAACTAACATGTAAACAACTTCATCAAACTCCGGAGGCCCGTAGACAGGAGCTCCAGCTGGGGGACGGGAGCTACTCCATGTTTCTGGGGAACCAAAGCTGGTGAGATGATATTTCACTGACCCCAAATGGCCAGAATTTATACAGGTATATTTTTGTGACATTGTTCATTCTGCCCCCTCTCAAAACACATAAAAGATTTCCATAACCCCAGATTTCCATTTGCGTAAAACTGTTAAACTACCCTCTTTCACAACTAAATACACCCTCCACAGTCAGATAATCAAACACAAAAGCACCTTTGATAGATTCCTGTTGCATGTAAAGTTAGCTAGCAGACTTTGTTGTAATCCCTGGCGCTAAACATGTGTACTCTGGGTTAGCAGTGCAAACTGAGCTAAGCAGGAATCGTAAAAAAGGCAACTTGAAGTTCTGGGTAGTTTATCTCATCACAGCCTCTACTAGAGGTGTTGATCTTGATAGACAGCTCTTACAAAGGTGGAGGCAAGATGGATATTTAGCCTGGGCCAGAGGATGAATCCTACAGACTTTGATGATCCCCTAACTGGTGCTCTGGCCGCTACAGTTTAGTCTAGAATCTAGCGCCACCATGAGGCTAACATTCGTGGTCCAGAGTTATTATAATTATTGAATATATTGCCATGAACTCTGCTGCAGATATTCAAGGTCTCTTGTGGTTAAATTCTAACAACTTTGGTAATCTTGTGACTGTTCCTCTAGCCTCACCATGAGGTTGACATTACTGACTGAAATCTCAATAACTATTGGATGGATTGACATGAAAATTGGTTCAGATATTCATGTTCCCAAGAAGATGAATTCCAAAATATTTGTTCAGTATGAAGTTGGTAGTAGTTCAAGCCAGCCAATTACTTTGAGGGTAATAGGGGCTTGATGTGACATGCTCAGTATACTACTGACGAACGCAGTATGCAGTATGAAATTAAAGTGGTGTATTTTGCAGTATGCTAAACCCAGGCTTTAGCCTTTCAACCAGCTCTTAAAGCACCACACAAAAAACAAACTCATACCACTATTGCAATATTATTGAAAAATACAACTTTGATTTTGTTGTTTATGTTATATTTTTTTACTTTGTAAGATATTGCAGGTTTTAACAATTTAATCTTAAGTGAAGTAAAACAAACAGGGTCATCAACGAGGGGAGACGATATATCTCTAGTTGCAATCAGCTATGAAAGCTTACAGAGTTCCCTATACTGGCACACTGGTGTCTCCTTCCCTATACACCACAATTCAATGTAGATCAGGTTCCAAAGGTCTGGTGGCCTGACTTTATTCAGTTGTAATTAAGGCTTTCTGTATGCCTTTATTGTTGGACATTGTTTTAAAAAATGACATCAGCTCTCAGCAGCAGGAGTTCTGAACTGACAATCGGTCTGGAATAATATTTCAGTCTCTTCTTGACCCCAATCATCAGTTTATTCATTATAAATGTGTACACTTAGTTTATAATTTACCCGGATGACTATTTCTCATCAAAGCCAGACTCCCCCCAGATCCTATATATGTATAATATGGTATTGTCGTACCAAGACTATCACATGGTCATAGTCAGTTTTACTTCATGACACTTCTTTGTTTAATCTGTCCATTAATTAAAAACATGTATTATTTATGGGTAAAACAGCAGCTTGATTGTCTGCCAATTGAAGCCGGCATTACTTGACCTCTCTGGTAGTGATGAAATATGCTGCCCGTTAATTTATTTTTATAATTATATATTAATGGGATTGTGCTTAATTCTGGACCTGCAATTAATTCTTCTTTTTTATTTTTATTTTTTTCTCATTGAGATTTCAAAATCTCTTTTTGGTAACACTTCATTTTACAGGTCCACAAATTTCATAGTATTTAGGTGATAATTAGCAAATAATCTATTTGAAATTTCTTTGGTATTACTGCCAAATTACCCCAATATTTACCTCAACATTATATTCCACTACTTCCCAATAGCTGCTAATTTATTTCATACATTTCCAGAAAAAAGTTAAATGAGATGCTTTATTTCCATGTCTGCTGATAAATAGATAATAATTAGCAAATAACTTGTTTTAAATGTCTTTAAAAACTCCCTGAATCATTACATTAGCTACCAGGTTACATTTGTGTAGACAATAAGTCACACAAGAGATTTGTGCCTGATCAGAAGTGTCTTCTATTAGTTTTCCACCTCCGATGTAAAGCAGCGCACAGCCGCTTCTCAAGCCTCAGGGCTTTATTTGAACCATTATATGCTATTTTAGCAAATAATTATTAAATAATGTTTATAATAAAGTTGTTTTTCCTTTGCTTGCAGTGTAGATTGCCCACATCGGCATCTGTAGTCAATGCACCTTTGTATATCCCTGTTTGCCCGTGACTAACGAAGCTGCAGTTGACAGTAACAAAGACAGATTTTTTATTAACTGCAGGATATTGAGTAGTACATTTTTCAAACTGAAGATACTCTTTACTGTTTCCATGATGAATAGTAAAGAGTTTGTTTACTGCACAGAAACAAATCCTAACAGTTAATACCTCCCAAAGATCTGAACATTCACAACTCTGCATTAATATTACAGAAGGAATGACAGCACATTAGCATCACTATTACTGTAACATTACTTTACTTTGGCTTGACTAAACAACTTCTTCAAGTGTTTAAAGATTTCTTTCATTTTTAGTCCATATATAACTGGATTGAAGAGAGGATAATACAAAAACGCTTGTAAAGTCATTATGAAATGTAAATCAGATTCCAGTTGAATTATAATGACATCATATGCACACAAACAGGAAAAGCAGATTAAAACTATCAGGTGGGGTAAACAAGTCTGTGCAGCTTTTTTCCTGACATTTTTACCACTTCGATAGGATATTATGAGTATTCTTGCGTATGTAAACAGTATGAAGAGCAAAGGCAACAGTGCCATGTTTAGCATAGCAAACGCATCAAATACAGCTAGTGCTATTGGCCTCACACAGAAGAGTTTGTAAATTGAATTGTTACAAAAAACGTTTTTTAAATTTAAATTGCAGAGTTTTTTCTTAGTAATTGCTATTGTTGAGGCTCCCATCTCACAAACAGGCACAAGCCAAGCTAGAACCAGGATAATACTCACTGTGGTTTGGCTCATGATAGTTGGATATTGCAGAGGTTTACAGATAGACACATACCTGTCATAGGCCATGGCTGCCAACAGGAAGAAATCTGAAGCACTTAAGGTGTAATATACAAAATATTGAAAGAGACAGGCTGAATATGATACAATCTGTTTTTCAGATAAAAAGTCACTCAACAACTTTGGGTACATAACAGTGTTGTAAACAATAGAGTTCAGTAGCAACGCTGCAATGAAAATGTACATCGGCTCATGGAGGTTCTTGTGTATCCCAATAAGGTACACAATGGTCAAATTAAAGGTCATTGCTAGAATATATACTATAAACATAATAAAAAAATACAAATACCTATAGTTTTCCATTTCCACATACCCACCAAGAGTTATATATGTTACATTTAATTCATCATCCATGAAGAATGTCCCAAATTAAACCATTAATGAATACAAAGGGCAGTTTGTATAACAAATATGAATGAACAAGTCTTACTATGAAGATTGCATTAACATAGAGCATGTGTTTAATTGTCTCATGAATTTACAGATACTGTACCTGACCTTAAACTGCACTTGATGTGTGTTCATGTTCAGAGATCAAAAAGTGAACTGTCTGAGTCAGACCAAATATTTTATAACATTTCTTCACCCTCTATGGATCTCATTAACTCTTCCACCAAGAGTTCATTAGAACAACTTTGTCAAACTCTGGAGGCCTGAACCCATAGGTGTTAAACTTTCCTGTCCTACAGGCAATGATAAACATCCACATGCTGCTATGCTGTGTTGACAATGTCAAATATGTGAACAACATCTTCAAACTCTGGAGGCCTGAGCCCGCAGGCATTTTTCCACCTTCTTTCTTTAAAATAATAAATACAGCAATGTAATAAACATGACAAAAGTGAGCTTGGCTCACATACCCCGCTGCTTGACCCCTACTAAACTAGGGCCAAAGGTTTTGCACTTTTGGAAGTAATGGAACGAGTTCTACTCCGGAATTTAAAAAATAAACAACAGTTTTTGGCCAAAATGTCAAAAATGTTTGGCACCCTGGACTTTTAACCCCCAAAAGGTACAACTAGACCACACTGTCAACCATTATACCAAATTGGAAGTTCCTAAGTTAAATGGTTTCTGGGTTCTACTCCAGAAACGAAAGTGTGACACACGAACCGACGGACGATATAAAGGGCCTATTTGGGTGATCCGATCTCAATGCGTCTTAACTGCGTTCATACCTGTTCTTAGAGCTGTCCACTTGTGATCCGATCACCGAGGACACATGTCAATACCAGGTCTGAACAGGGCCTATGTGTGTTCTGCAGTCACAGACGAACCGATGATAGTTGATTACACATGCTCAATAAGGAAATAATGACAGCAACATTATGCTTTATTTTAAGGTTTAATTTATGTTTTTGTCCAATTGTATATTTAAAAAGTGTTTTGTTGCAAACAAACCCACCATTTCAGTCTTGTCAAAAGGACTCTGGCTTGAAAACAAAGACCGATACCAGAGCACCGACCACCCTCACACACACACAGAAACACACAATCTTCCTTTCCCTGTTTGTTCAAGCACACATGGTCTAAAGTCACAGCTTGAAGTAAAAAATAATGAAAAACTTAGTTTGAAGTAAACGTGTTACGCAAATTACAATCTGTGCTGGAACACAGGCATGTGCACACTTTCAGTGTAGTCTCAACACATTAGCCATCGTCCTTAATACAGTTTATTTTGCTGAATTTGAATATTTAACTCGATCAATATACTCAGAGCTAATGATGTGAATATGAATATTACTTGTAAACAGAGTTCAGGTTTGTTAAATAAATTCATGACAGTAAAGTGAAATACAGAGAGAAGTCTGAATGAAAGTTATGATAATGATAGAAGTAGAAGTAACCCATGTTAATACTGTACATCAAATCATTTTGGTTTGACAGAACAAGTTCTTCATGTTTTTAATTTTTTTTTTCATTTTTAGTCCATATACAACTGGATTGAAGAGAGGATAATAAAAAATACGCTTGTAAAATCGTTATGAACTGTGTGTCAGATTCCATATCCAGTTCAATTAACAGGACATGATATAGACTCAAAGAGGAAAAGCCGACTAAAGTATCCTAGTATATGTAAAAAGTATGAAGAGTATAGGTGATAATACCAGATTAATAAAGCAGATATAGACCGTGCTATTGAAAACACACAGTAGAGATTGTAATATGAATTGTTACAATAAATTGAATTTAAATTGAATTTACACAGTTTCATATTAGCACTCAGTAATGTTCGGACTGCAACCTGAATAGCAGGAAGAAGCCAAGAAAGAAACAGCATTATACTCACTTTGGTTTTGCTCATGATAGTTGGATGTTGCAGAGGTTTACATATAGACACAAATCTGTCATAGGCCATGGCTGCCAACAGTAAGAAATCTGAAGCACTAAAGGAGTAATATATATAACATTGTAAGAGACAGGCAGAATATGATACAATCTGTTTTTCAGATAAAATGTCAATTAACAATTTTGGGTACACAGTAGTGCTGGTAACAACGGAGTTCAGTAGCAAAGCTGCAACGAAAATGTACATCGGCTCATGGAGGTTATTGTGTATCCCAATAAGGTACACAATGGTCAAATTAAAGGTGATTGCTAGAATAAATACCATCAACATATGAATGAAAAGAAAATACCTGTTTATGCCTATGTCCACATATCCATAAAGAGTTATATATGTGTAGGGACCCACCAATTTGACTGGTGGCAAGTGACCACATGATAACATGATCCTTGACCCATGGACTCAGCTCAGCTCAGGAGCCATTGGCTGAGGACTCAGCTCAGTAGCCATTGGCTACTGTAGCATTCACACATAGGTGTGAAATTCACCCAGGCTCACCAGGCACCCAAAGCTGTGCACAAGTTTATACAGTCACAACCCCCCAGTGTCAGAAATGACTATAGTGAGCTCCGTCATGCACTGATAGAAGAATTCTCTTCTACTGCTGACGAGACCTCAGCGATGTTTGCAGCCAATCAAATTAAACATTCACGTAGTGAGAATCCTAGAGATTACTACAAACGTTTAAGGCATGCATACTTCCAAGGTAAGGATGCACCAGGCTTAGAAGAAAACACCTTCTTCGAGTCCTTGTTTTTGCAGAACCTGCCTGCACCCGTGTGTACGCACTCACGTGGTACTCATGACGCGTCAGGGTAACCCCTCACTGTGTGAGATAAGGAAGATGACACAGATAGCTTGGGAAACTCTGGTCATCTCCAAAAAGGGTTGTAAACCAACTGAGCCCACCAGCTCAAACACTGACGTGTCAAGCAGATCTGCCACCTCAAAAGACCACCTTCACAACAGGTCAAAGGTGGGTCACAAAAAGATGCATAAGGACACACTACATATGTTACATTTAAATCATCATCCATGAAGAATGTCACAACTTAAACAATCAATGAATACAAAGATCTGATTGTATGTTCATGTTCAGAGATCAAAAAGTGAACTGTTTGAGTCAGACCAAATATTTTATGACATTTCTTCACCCTCCATAGATCTCATTCACTCTTCCACCAAGAGTTCATTAGAACAACTTTATCAAACTCTGGAGGCCTGAACCCATAGGTGTTAAACTTTGTTTACATGGGTGTCTGTTATCTTAATTTTCCTTTTTGCCTCCCTAAACAACAAAGCAAAAGTGAGCATGACTCACATACCCCCGCTCACTGCCTAATCCCTACTAAAGTAGGGACAAAGGTTTTGCCCTTTTGGAAAGATTTCAAACATTTTAAGCACCCTGGACTTCTAAGCCCCAAAAGGCACAACCATCAAACCATCAACCGTCAACCATCAGACTAAATTTGAACCTCCTAGGTTAAATAGTTTCCGAGTTCTGTTCCGGAAACGAAAGTGTGACACATGAACGGATGGAAGGACGGAAGGACGGACAAGCAGAGCACTAGATACCCCCGACTACGTTGTCGCGGGGGTATAACAATTGTACCACATTGCATTTAGAGCTGTCAGGGTTGGTGCGAGGCCCTAATCATTGATCTGCATGTGCACTAAACACAGTAGAACACACATAGATACTCTAGGTCAAGTTCATGTTCATGTTACACTGCACAATTTCATCAAAATACAGTTTGAAGTCCTAGAACTATTTCAAATATTAGATACAGGGGCTGCACGGTGGTGCAGTGGTTAGCACTGTCGCCTCAGCAAGAGGTTTTCTCCAGGTGCTCCAGTTTCCTCCTCCGGGTACTCCGGTTTCCTCCCACAGTCCACAGACCTGCAGATTAGGTTAATTGTTAATTGTAGGTGTGAATGTGAGCGTGAATGGTTTTCTGTCTCTATGTGTCAGTGCCAGTCTGGTGACCTGTCCAGGATGTACCCTGCCTTCGCCTCCGGCTGTCTGAGCTCCTCACCCTATCTCTAAGGCTGAGCCCAGCCACGCTATGAAGGAAGCTCATTTCGGCCGCTTGTATCCGTTGAGGGTTGGAACGTAGATGGACTGGTAAATCGAGAGCGTTGCCTTTCGGCTAAGCTCCCTTTTCACCACAACGGTCCAGTATAGCGCCCTCATAACTGCAGATGCCGCACCGAACCGCCTGTCCATCTCCCACTCCATTTTTTCCCCCACTTGTGAACAACACCCCAAAATACTTGAACTCCCTCGCTTGGGGCAAAGACCCACCCCAACCCCAAGGGGGTGATCCACCGGTTTCTGGCAGAGAATCATGGCCTCAGACTTGGAGGTACTGACTCTCATCCTGACCGCTGCACACTCGGCTGCAAACCGCCCCAGTGCTGCTGAAGGTCACGGTCTGATCAAGCCAACAGAACCACGTCATCTGCAAAGAGTAGAGACGCAATTCTAAGCTCCCCGAATAGGACACTCTCCTCCCCCCGGCTGCGCTTTGAGATGCTGTCCATGAAAATCTCAAACAGAATCGGCGACAAGGGGCAACCCTGGCGGAGGCCAACACCCACTGGAAACGTGTTTGACTTTGTGCCGAGTATACGGAAGCAGCTCTCACTTTGGTTATACAAGGACCGGATGGCTTGTAACAGCAACCCCAGAACCACATATTCCTGCAGTACCCCCCACAGGACTCCCCGGTGGACACAGGCATAAGCCTTCTCCAAGTCCACAAAACCCATGTACACTGGATGGGCAAACTCCCATGACCCCTCCAACAGCCCTGCAAGGGTAAAGAGCTGGTCTACTGTTCCCCGGCCAGGACGGAATCCGCATTGTTCCTCCTGAATCCGAAGTTCGACAATCGGTCAGAGCCTCCAATTCCAGCACCCTTGAAAATAAACTTTCCCGGGGAGGCTGAGCAGTGTGATACCCCAATAATTGGAGCACACCCTCCGGTCCTCCTTTTAAAAATGGGAACCACCAACCCGGTCTGCCAAACCATAGCCACTGTCCTCAACATCCACACGACAATGAAAGACGTGTCAGCCAAAACAGTCCCATAGTGTCCAGAGCCTCCAGCATCTCAGGGTGAATCTCATTCACCGGTGTCTTGCTGCCGAGGAGCTTTTTAACTACCTCAGTGACCTCCACCAAGAATATGGACAAGCCTTCCCCCCTAGTCTTCAAACTCTGCCTAATCCGCCAAAAACTGTGATTTTTTTTTTACTTAAATTTCGTTTCCGGAGGAGAAATCCAAAACTATTTAACTTTGGAACTTCAAATTCGGTATGACGGTTGACAGTGTGGTCTAGTTGTGCCTTTTGGGGGTTAGAAGTCCAGGTTGCCCAACATTTTCGAAAATTTGGGCCAAAAACTGTGTTGTTTTTTTTGCGTTAATTTTGTTTTGGAAGCAGAACTCCAAAGTTATTTAACTTTGGAACTTCAAATTTGGTATAATGTTTGACAGTGTGGTGTAGTTGTGCCTTTTGGGGGTTAGAAGTCCAGGGTGCCCAAAATCTTTTTAGGGTCACGCAGTGAGCAGGAGTATGTGAGCCATGCTCACTTTTTGCCTTGGAAAAGGAAAATTAAGATAACACACACCCCTGTAAACAAAGTTTAACACCTATGGGTTCAGGCCTCCAGAGTTTGATAAAGTTGTTCTAATGAACTCTTGGTGGAAGAGTTAATGAGATCCATGGAGGGTGAAGAAATGTCATAAAATATTTGGTCTGACTCAAACAGTTCGCTTTTTGATCTCTGAATATGAACACACATCAGTCAGGTATCTGTAAATACATGAGACAATCAAATACATGCTCTGAGTTAATGCTGTCTTCATAGTAAGACTTCTTTACTCAGTTTATTTATTTATGCTTATTATACAATCAGCTCTTTTTATTCATTGATTGTTTAAGTTGGGACATTCTTCATGGATGATGCATTAAATGTAACATATATAACTCTTTATAGGTATGTGGACATGGGCATAAGCAGGTATTTTCTTTTTATTCATATGTTGATAGTATATATTCTAACAATCACCTTTAATTTGACCATTGTGTACCTTATTGGGATAAACAATAACCTCCATGAGCCGATGTACATTTTCATTGCAGCTTTGCTACTGAACTCCGTTGTTACCAGCACTACTGTGTACCCAAAGTTGTTAATTGACATTTTATCCGAAAAACCGATTATATCATATTCCGCCTGTCTCTTACAATGTTATATATATTACTCCTTTAGTGCTTCAGATTTCTTACTGTTGGCAGCCATGGCCTATGACAGGTTTGTGTCTATATGTAAACCTCTGCAATATCCAACTATCATGAGCAAAACCACAGTGTGTATTATCCTGTTTCTTTCTTGGTTTCTTCCTGCTGTTCAGGTTGCAGTCCCAACATTACTGAGTGCTAATTTGAAACTGTGTAATTTCACTTTAAAAGCAATTTTTTGTAACAATTCCTATTACAGCCTCTACTGTGTGACTTCAGCAGCACGGTCTCTATCTGATATGTTTAATATATTTACTCTGGTATTATTACCAATACTCTTCATACTTTTTACATATACCAGGATACTTATAATATCCTACCGAAGTTCTAGAAATGTCAGGACAAAAGCTGCCCAGACTTGTACACCCCACCTGGTAGTTTTAATCGGCTTTTCCTCTTTGTGTCTATATGATGTACTTATAATTGAACTGGATATGGGATCTGAAATGCATTTCATAATGGTTTTACAAGCGTTTTTGTATTATCCTCTCTTCAATCCAGTTGTATATGGACTAAAAATGAAAGAAATCTTAAAACACCTGCAGAAGTTGTTCTGTCAAACCAAAATGATTTGATGTACAGTATTAACACGGGTTACTTCTACTTCTATCATTATCATAACTTTCATTCAGACTTCTCTCTGTATTTTACTTTACTGTCATGAATTTATTTAACAAACCTGAACCCTGTTTACAAGTAATGATATTCATATTCATACCACTGGTTCTGGGTATATCGATCAAGTTAAATATTCAAATTCAGTAATATAAACTGTATTAATGATGATGGCTAATGTGTTAAGACTACACTGAAAGTGTGCACATGCCTTTGTTCTAGAAATGTTTCTCTCTCATTTTATTGCACTTGACAGATTGTAATTTGTGTAACATGTTTACTTCAAACTAAGTTTTTCATTATTTTTCACTTCAAGCTGTGACTTTAGACCATGTGTGCTTGAACCAACAGGGAAAGGAAGATATCTGTGAGGGTGATCGGTGCTCTGGCATCGGCCTTTGTTTTCAAGTTAGAGGCCAAAATGGTGGGTTTGTTTGCAACAAAGCTTTTTTTAAATGTACAATGAGAAACAAAATAAATTAAACCTTAAAATAAAGCATAATGTTTCTGTCGTTATTTCGTTATTGAGCATGTGTAGTCAACTATCGTGGGCTCGTCTGCGACTGCAGAACAGACATATTGGGACACATACACTAAACTTAACTGAGGTTGTTGGACCCCAATAGGTCGATGTCGACTGAAGTCCGTCATAGACACCCTAGCTGTCCAAGGAGGGGTGATCACCCTTTGAATTGCCTCTCCAAAGATTTCTATATGCATATATATGAATGTTCATTCTTCCTTTTCTAGAATTTTTTTACTTTCTCCTTTTTTTTCTTTCTTTATTTTTAATTTTCTTGACTTGTATTTATCACAGCTGTGACTACGTCGGGGGGATCAATGTGTTGCTGTCTGTATTAATTGTGTTCTATCGTTTGTGGGGTCGAGGGGGGGCTCAATAAATATATTGTTTAGAAAAAAATGAATTGCCTCTCCCAAGATTTCTCCCATTAGTGTGACCATTTTGTTTATCAATTTTAATATCACAAATAGGTAAATACAAAGGTGCATTGACTACAGACGCCAATGTGGGAAAATCAGTACAAGCAAAGGAAAAACAACAAATCAGCAACAGTAAGAAACATGAGTACAAGTCCAGGAATAAACACAATCCCAACAAATAAATAATAAATAATAATAGAAATAAAGTAATGAGCAGCATATTTCATCACTGCCAGAGATGTCATGTATTCAATCAAGCTGCTGTTGTGCCTATAAATAATTACACGGTTTTCATTAATGGAGAGAATAAACAAAGACGTGTCATTAAGTAAAACTGTCTGTGAGCATGTGGTACTTTTGGCAGGACAATACCATATTATATGTAAATAGGAGCAGAAGAAATAGTCTACCAGGTAAATAATAAACTCATGTACATATTTATAATGAATGAACTGATGATTGGGGTCAAGAAGAGACTGAAATATTATTCCAGACTGACTGACTGATGTCATTTTCCAAAACAATTTCTGACAAAAGAGGCCTATAGGAAGCCTTAGTTAAAACTAAATAAAGTCAGGCCACCAGACCTTTGGAACCTGATCTGCATTGAACTGTGATGTTGAGGGAAGGAAACACCAGTCTACCAGTCCAGGGAACACTGTAAGCTTTCATAGCTGATTCCAAATGGAGATAAAAGAAAAATGAGGAGCCAGAAAAATGAAGTTAGTTTCAATATCTTGAAATGTGCGTAAAACCTTAATCATCCTAAATATCAGGAAATGTATGCACTCCTCTGTTGCTACTAGAGTGGAAATGAATTGTCTTTTTTACTTGTCTTGTTGAAGAGCTTGGGTTGAGTTAGAAATTGTTGCTAACGTGGGCAGATAAAGCCCATTGAGAGTGTTCTCACGAACAAAGTCCACGCCATTTGAGTTATCAAATGAGTATATTGGAATGAAAACTTTGCTACAACACAACATGACGTCAACCGGCAACGTGGCCAATCAAAACCACCATGAGACATTACTCTGTGACGTGATGCAGGTATTTCTGCAGTACTTCTATCCAGCCATCATTACAAGAAAAAGTAGTAGTAGTAGTAGTAAATTACCGCTGTGATAACTTTCCAGATTGTAAAATCTTGTCTCATAGTATAAACCGCTGTGCAGTGTTTTAGCGTCTGTTAAACACGTGGTTAACGTTGTAAATTCAAATAAAACAAAACAAAAAACCACAACAACACTACTTCATTAGGTTTAGTAAAAAACAAATCATGGTTTGGTTTAAACTGACTACAGAATTGAAACAAAATGCAACAAAACTACTTTGTTAGGTTTATGCAACAAAAGTACTGAACTCCTACTGTTGCATCATTGAGGACATCCTCACCAACTGTATGGCACGTCTGCAGTTATCATGACGTAATGCCAGGGTATACCGACTTATGTTTATTGACCAAACTAAGTATGTTTGTACCTGTTTCTACCCTCGGAGGTGTGTATAAATGGAGGTATCTGGTGACTGCCACGTAGACTTTTCTACAGAGTTGTCTCGGCTCTATTCTGTGTTAAAAAAAGTCTGATCCACATCTGTCTGATCAGATCCACAAGCTTAAGTCCATCAGCATTTTTGCTTCTTAGCTGTCTCCATATCTCCACCACATATTTGGCGTTGACGGCAGGATGGGAGAGATCACCTCCGCTGTGCAGGAAATATAGTAAAATTCCATAGCTGGGAAATGAAGACCAAATGTGGCACACACACTCCCATCTGTATCAACAACACGGAGGTTTCTGGTTGACCACATCTCCGAGGATCTCTCTTAGACCCTCAACACTTCGACCCCGGTCAAGAAGGCTCACCAGCATCTCTTCTGCTTGAGGAGACTGAACAAAGTTATCTTTCTCCTCAGATTCTGATGAACTTCTACCGCTGCATCATTGAGAGCATCCTCACCAACTATATGGCACAGTGGTATGGCAACTTGCTATGGCACTGCAGAGGGTGGTGACAACCGCCCAACCCATCGCTGGTTCTCTACTTCTTGCCAGGCGCAGCATCGTCAGGGAAACCACTGTTGGCCCTCTGCTTTTTGCACTTCTGTCTAGATGCTATGGTAGTGTTGACAGGCCTGAATACTGACATCTGCAGTTGTCATGACCTAATGTCAGAGTATACCGAACTATGTTTATTGACCTAGTTAATGATGTTTGTACCTGTTTGTACCCTGGCATTGTCGGCAGGACTGAAAGAGATCGCCTCCACTGTGCCCAGTGTCCTGGATGAACAACACAAACAGTGGCCACCGAAAACAGGTCAAAAATATTTAGCTTTATTTTAGAAAAGTTTGTGTGATCTGATTTAGGGTCTGGCTCAGCGGTAAGGGCACTAAATTTATAATATTTATTAAAGTCTATCAGATCGACAAGCTCGAGTCCATCAGCATTTTTGCTTCTTATCTGCCTCCATATCTCCACCACAATGCTAAACTGCATTTCATTGTCTCAGTACCTGTACTCTGTGCAATAACAATAAAGTTGAACCTAAAACTAGAATTACCACCTCACGGTTGTATGCCTCCGCCAACCAGTCAAGTTGCAGTTTACATCCATGTCTGTCGAAAATGTCATCACTTCATCAATTTATTCTATTAGACATTTTTGTGATATAGCCATTTTCAAAGGGGTCTCCTGACCTCTGACCTCAAGATATGTGAATTAATGAATGTGAGAAAACATTAGAGGGGTAAATGACCCGGTAAAGCAGGTGAAACAAAGTTTTTGTTTTCACGACTCCAGAGTTTTAAGAAGTTCGTCATATGTTATTGAAGGTGAAGGGTTTAATGAGATCCATGGAGGTTAAACCAATCTGATAAAAACACGTCACAACCTCAAACTGTGAACTCTAGAGATGAATACATCCAACTGCATTTTAAAGTCAGGTAACTGTGAATGAATAAGACATTCAAATACAGACTAAATGGTAAATCGATTTTCAGTGAGACTTGTTTACTTGATTGTAAGTTAGGTATGTCTGTGATGTTATCTGCCTGTTTAACTGATTAAGGTTTTACATTCTCAATGGATGAGGAATTAAATGTAACATATATAACTCTTAGTGGGTATGTAGAAATGGAAAAATACAGATATATTTATTTTGTGATTATTTTTACAGTATATATTCTAGTACTCTGCAGTAATTCTACTATTGTGTACCTCATAGTGATTCACAAAAACCTCCATGAGCCTATGTACATTTTCATCGCAGCTTTGCTAATCAACTCTGTTCTATACAGCACTGCTATCTACCCAAAGCTTTTGGTGGACTTTTTATCCGATAAACAGATCATATCACAGCCACTGTGTTACTTCCAATACTTTTTATTTTACTCTTTAGGTGGTTCAGAGTTCTTACTGTTGTCAGCCATGGCCTACGACAGATACGTGTCTATATGTAAACCTCTGCAATATCTAACTATCATGAGAAAAACAACAATCAGTATTTTCCTGGTGTTGGCATGGCTCGTGCCAGCGTGTCAGGTCGCCGGGTCGGCCGCGTGGAGCGCAAGCAGAAAACACTGTAACTTTACTCTGAAAGGAATCTTTTGTAATAATTCGGTTCAGAAACTTCACTGTGTGAGTTCGAGAGCGCTTTCTGTGTACGGTGTGATCATTTTGCTCAATATTGTGTTTTTTCCGATACTCTTCATACTTTTTACGTACACAAGGATACTCATAATAACCTATCAAAGTAGTAGAGAAGTCAGGAGAAAAGCTGCTCAGACCTGTTTACCCCATCTGCTGGTTCTAATCAGCTTTTCGTTGTTGTGTATTTATGATATTAGTATACTAAGACTGGAATCTGAGTTTCCCAAAACTGCACGTTTAATAATGACTTTACAGGTGGTTTTGTATCATCCTCTCTTTAATCCAATCATATACGGACTGAAAATGAAAGAAATTTCTAAACACTTGAGGAGGTTGTTGTGTCATGTAAAATGATCTGTTGTATTAACACAGATAATGTACAGTCATTTATTCTTAACAATGTGTTGTCTGGTCCCTGAAAAGTATTTTTAATGATTTGTTTTGATTACTAACACATAGTAAAGATCATCGCCAGCTTCACCAATGTCATGACTGACCAGTTATTCAAAAGTTAATGTTATTCAGCTTTATTTATTTATAGTTTTCCCTTTGTGTTACTAGTAATGACATTAACATGAGCGACATTATCTCTGGTTGTATTGATGAAGTTCATAATGGTCATAAAGTGAAGATAAACATTTTAATGTTGAAAGACTTTGAGATAAATTAATGCTGTCGGTTAATGTTTAAACTCTTAAGCTTTGGACACGAAAACACTTGACTGTTTCAGTTATTTTTTGTCTTGTAATTTGTTAATATATGGAATTCAAACTAATAAAATATTCTAATTATATTGGTGCTTCCCACTGATGTCTTTTGTTCATTCTGCAAATACTGATAGTAGCACAAATCAGGCAGGTACCAGTTTAAGGCCGGTTCTCTGTAACCAAGTTCTCTTTAATCAAATTGATTTTTAAATGTGTGAACAATCTGCGCCCCAGCTGTACTTTGTCCATATGTCACAAAAATAAACACCAATAGATAATAGCCACCAGGGGATCAACAAATGGTAACTGCAGAGTGGCACAGCGCAAAAACAACCTTCGGTCAGTCGTCTTTTTCAATAAAAGGAATACATGTGATGGAATATGCCTTACCAACGGAAATAAAAATACAATCTGACCTGAAAACATTTAATGAAAAGGTGAAACACTGGCTGAAGCTACACCAAACCTGTGATCACTGATTGGGAACATACATATGTATATGATGTTGTATTATGTGACTTTATGTATGATGTGGTTGTAAGAGCCACAATGTGTGAATATAAGTTAAAATTAATCATTTCTAGTTAACTGACTTAGATAATGTTTAAAAAGGTAAAGAAAAAAATGCATGTATATTTAATTTTGATGCTATAGACTCCCTTTAATATAGTGAGAGAGTGAGTGTG
>CAKAOI010026749.1:0-10194 GCA_916701655.1 Sebastiscus albofasciatus
CCAGTCTCTCTCTCTCTCTCTCTCTCTCCTCCAGTCTCTCTCTCCCTCTCTCTCGCTCTCTCTCTCTCTCCTCCAGTCTCTCTCCTCCAGTCTCTCTCTCCCGCTCTCTCCTTTTCTCTCTCTCTCCTCCAGTCTCTCCCTTCTCTCTCTCCCTCTCCCTCTCTCTCTCTCTCCCAGTGTCTGACAGGAAGCGGCTGTAGACGGGTCTCAGCTGCAGCCGCTCAGCTGTCCATCTCTTAGCCCGCCAGAGGAGCTAGAGAGTAGTGATGTGTTGGTCGCTAAATGTACCGGGTCGGGATCCCATGCGCGCTTGCGTGTGGCCGGAGTAACTGCTCCTCTGCTTGCCTGCCTTCACTCACACAGCGCGCATCCTCGCTGTCTCGCTCCACATCACGTTCATGCGCGCTCACTCCACACTGCAGAAGAGTTAGTTTAGCTCTGAGAATATCTAGTGAATGTACAGTGGACATTTGTGCAGAAATAAATGCTGCAGCTCCTCCAGACCAACAGAGGTTTTCCATGTCTTGTGAAGTGACGGGGCTCCGCAGCGAAAAACGTTATCGCCTCCGACCAAAACTCCAGTGTCTCCCTGCGGGCGCAGTCGGAGACGATAACGTTTCTCTTCCTGCTTCAGCCCAGGCACCGACCCGCTTTTGCTGAAGCAGGAAAAGCCAACACTAGGATCAGCAGTGATTCATGGAGAGGTCTCTGTCTGGTCAGCTAACATTACTGCCAAGCAGGTGAAATATAGAGTGATATTGTGGTTTTAGTTGACGTGTGTCGCCTCACTGTTTTAAGCGATGCTCGTTCAGGTATATTTAGAGTGAGCAAGCGCGAGCCCTACGCTGACTTTCGTTGACTTAACGGCCACAGGTGTCACTGCTAACAAGCATTTCTGAAAGTTACAAATAGTCCCAGTGACTGAATGTTGTGTTAATGACGTCCATGCGACCAATCAGAGGAGGAGAGAAAGAGAGAGGAGTGTGGTGCACGAATAGCAGACAAGATGAGTGACAGTCGGAAACAAAGCAGCATGTAAAATGATGGCATTGTGGAAATTGTAAGGTTTAGTATAAGTATACTGAATAATTTAAGTGATATATGTGCACACATACTAATTATAGGTAAAATCAGTGCTAAATTTGGCTGAATTATAAAAGGCAGAAGTGGTAAAATGAAGAGCCGTTCGGGAGCCGAAAGAGCCGGCTCTTCTTGGTGAGCTGAGCCAAATAATCTGGCTCACTAAAAAGAGACGGAATTCCCATCACTAGTAGAGAGGCTCCAGATAACCTGGGACATTTCTGCCCTCAACTTGGTCTCACAGAGAAAACAACCACACACACACACACACACACACACACACACACACACACACACACACACACACACACACTTTCTGTGTGGTTGGGTCTTATCCTCTAAATTTCACACAACAGGCCAAAAATATAAAAACATGTTCATGTCTAACTTCCAGAAGTGGGAGAAAGTCACACATGTGCAAGTCACAAGCAAGTCCCAAGTCTTAACCTTCAAGTCACAAGCAAGTCTCAAGTCACTTTGGTGAGAATCAAGCAAGTCAAGTCAAGTCAAGTCATACGAAATTCTGATGATCTACCCCAGTTTCCACTTTTAAAATCAGTTAAAAGACAGTGGTCATGAGAAGATGATTATAGGCATAGCATACTTTACAGGGCTCATGGCGATTCAAATTAAAATGTTAACCATGGCAAATTAAAAAAGAAGTTGACGTTGGATGTTGTGGTGGTCGTGTTACTGATTTTTGCGCCGCAGACCTTGCATACCGCTGTTCTCTTCTTATTAACGTCATCGACAACATAATCATTGAATCCAAATTGTATTATTTTTTGACTATAGGCCCCTCCTTGCCTCCTGCGTTGGCATCTGCTGCATCCTACTAGGTCGCCAGGTTTGTGCGCATTGTACTAGAGATCACCCAATGTTTCAAAAACAAAATATAACGTTTCAATATCTAGAAAAATTAAAATATTTTATTAAAAAAATATATATATGGTATAATATGCCAAAAATATAAACACATGTTCATGTCTAAATTCTAATACCAATACCAATACAATCTAATACCAATACATGGATCAGTGTACGTTTTGCTTAAAATTAAAAGAGGATTGTCTTCACTTGTGTCACCATATCTGAATTACTGTGTGGAAGTTTTTGATAACACTTAACACCAAAAGCAACTTACAACCATTATGCATATTAAAAAAAGAGAGCAATCGGATAGTAAATAATGTAGAATATAATAGGGAACGCACAAACACACTGTTTTAAAGTCACATGCATTGAAATTCATTTGAATTTTTTTTATTTAACCAGTTTAGTCCCATTGAGATTAAGAACCTCTTTTCCAAGGGAGACCTGGCCAAGATGGTCAGCAGCAAGAACACAAAGTTGCAGACACATTGACACAAATAGAGATAAAATACAATTCACAAACACTAAAAGCACTAAAATTTGCATTAGAAGAGAACTATCTAAAGACAAATGGGGGAACAAAAAGGAACTTTTCTGGGAGTCAGCTGTACAACAAGGGGGCTAAAAACATTGACATGTCATAGAGTCTGCTTCTAAAGTCTTCATTTTAGATCTCGATGGATTTGGTCATTTAAAACCGCAATAATTATGTTCAAAGCAAGAAATAATTCACTTCCGGCAATATTAAAAAAATGTTTTGTGACGGGGGGTTATTATTTAAGAGGAACATTTTTAATATTTCAATAAGCATTGTGTTCGTACAACAAAGAGTATGTGTATTTCAGGGGTGGATTTGTGGATTGGGTTGGGTGATGGGTTGAAGCGGAGCACAAATATAAATATATATCTATAAAATATATATATAATGTAAATAAATATAATATAGTAATAATATAATAATATATAAAGACAATAATATAATAAATAAATATAATAAAATAAATAAAAAATATATAAATATAATATTAAAGCACAGGGGTTTCTGGAGAGCTAGGTCAGATGTAGTGCGTGCTGTAAAGTATAATAATCCAACAATCTCATAATAAAATGGCAGTGAATGCTTGCAAGTAAAATCAATTTTTTTAATCTATAAATGATCACAGATCATAAGTGTTTTAGCCAAGTGCTTGTTTTTCTTCTTTCCCTGTGCAGGTGTTCAGCATCCTGGCTTTCCAGCTGCTGTTCACCTTCAGCATGGTGTGTGTTGTTGAAGGTGAGGAGATGCAGACCAGCATGTGCCTCAGTTCCTTCATCATCTTCATAGTGGCGGCCACCACCCTCAGCTGCTGCAAGTCCTTCAGTCGGCATCACCCCTGGAACATCATGGGACGGGTGGGTTACAAATACAGATATACTGTAGTAGATACCGTCACAGATATCTACATTTAAGATGTACAACTTAACATTTAAATAATAGACTAAAAGCACAGTTAACCCTGACAATATGATAAAAAAAAAAAAATCATAGCTTTGCAGTTTAAAAGGAAATATATATCAGATATGAAACACCTGAGGTCACACAGTCACTTCCTGGAAAGAAAAGTGAAATGTAGGCGACCTGCTGCCTCAGCTAAATGTTGCTCAATAAAGAGCCCTTTTCTAGAAAAACTAAAAAGTAGTAATGATAAAACATGTTGGCTAATTTTCTATTCACTGCTTGGTTTTCTTCAACATTTAGACTTCTCTTTACATTTAAATGGGCTCTGAGAAACTGGTAAAAACATTTTTATTGCGTTCAAATGAAAACCTTAGTTTCCTCAAAAGTTGTGTTCACACACTCACAGGTTCACTGTGAGCCGTTGAGGTTTTGTTGGCATTTAAAATTAGGACATCCTGTATTGTGACCATTACTACACAATGCAGAGCATGGCACAGACACTGGGCCACCAGGCTTTGTCACTACAGGGCCAACTCCTTCTCCCCAGGGCTAACACCAATAGTGTTCATGCCTTCAAGAAGAGATTGAATAAAAACCTTCAGCACGACGCTGCAATCCTAAAGTTCAAGAACTTCAAACATTCACAAATCAGCTTCATATATACTCCTGAGTAGCTGCAGAACAGTGATATGCTCTCTGAATAGTATTTATGAAGCTTGTGTCTACTAAAGTAAAAAAAAGGGTTTCTGGTAGAATAAAAGATGTCTGCACTTCACGTTTCTCATTAAGGTCTACGAAAGACGAGGATTATTTAAGGACATTAACAGTCTGGATCTGTCTCTGTTTGAAGCAGTTAAACTTGTGAAGCTATCTATGAAACAAACTATGGGGCAAAAGCTATCTCAGATGAGATTGGAGATGTTTAAAGGGATAGTTGTAGTGGGGTTGTATGAGGTACTTATCCATATTAGGTGTATTACCTATAGATGGAGGTCTGCACGCCTCCCGGTTGGAGAAATAGACTGGAGTACCGACACCGGAGCAAAGCAATGTAATGCTGTGGACTTGGATGACAGAAAAATGCATTTCAGCCAACTAAAAGAAAGGCTTAACTAAAAAAAATCAATATCTGTTTAAGTGTACGCTATATTTAGAATATTTTCACCACTTTATCTTCCCGTTCTCGCCCTTTCCTTCTCCTTTTCAATGGGGAACTGAACTGAGAGTGAAACTTATATTTGTGGACCGTAGTGGAACAGACTTGTTTTGACAGCTTCTGTGCTGATAGAAGGCAGTTTCAACTGACGACATTTATGGGACCTAAGATTATAACTGTTTTGCAGAAATACAAACTTCTGGCTTAAGTAAGTGAAATTTGCCAGAGATGATCGTATAGTCTAAAATATACCAGTGTTGTAATCTATGCAAAGTGAGGGATGACCATTCTACCATGCTTTATAAGGTACAATGGTCGGTCCTGAAGCTAGAATTAGTGAACTCTGACTGCCGCCATGAAGCTGTATGGACTTAGAAACAACCAATCTCTTATCATTTGACACTGATGGGCATTTCACTGAATTGCTTGTTTTACCAGCAAGGGGAAAATAAAGTTTCTGTCTTTCAAGATAATCAAACATGCAGCATTTCAGTGAGATTTTAAAATATAAACAGCAGACCGGATGGTGTGGGAATGAGCCCTAGGAGACTCTTTTAGCGATGGGCTGCTGCGGAGAAACTGCTCAGAGTGATGCTGGTAATCCAGCTGTTTATGCACTCCATAAATAAACTCTTTAAATAAATAAAGTACCAGAAATATCACAGCTCCGTTACAGGAAACATGAATGGAACTGCCTTCCTTTTTATAGGTGCTATAAGGCATGACACTTTAGACATTATTGTAATTATTTCATTTATTTTATTTATTCCTTGATATTAAAACGAGGCAAGATAGCACACCATTCAAGATTCAATATTTAAGATGTCTATTGTTTATTTATACAGGTACAAACGTGTGAAATACTTTTTGCTGGGAAGCTCCATTAAAATAATAAGTTATATGACATTTAAATTACAATTTCATTTACATTACAATTATAAAAGAAAATAATTACTTTGTGCAAGGACATATTAAGAACATATACAGGCATATTACGAACATATACATTAAGAACATAAACAGTATATACAGTATAAGATATATTTTTGTGTGAGAAGGTGTATGAATTATATATTTAAAAGTCTGATGGCCTGGGGGGAAAAGCTGTTTACATTACAACCATTACAAGGTTACTGAAATAAAAATATATACTTGTGTAAACTAAATAGAGATATATTTGTTTTTGGTGGCTTAGACTTAGCCGTCTTTAGAACACACATTGTTAGTGTTAAGAAATGAATACGATTTTGAGATTAACACAATTATCAGATTCAACCAGCAAGACTTCTAATGCTTCAATGATTACATTCTAATTTAAGCTAATGAATGACAATGGAGTGACGGTGACATACATGGCAGTGTGGTAAAAAGGCACACGCATACATGACAGTGGAAAACAGAAGCTAGAAACAATCTAACCAAACACTTAACACAGATGTAAGCGAACTCTCAGCTAAATGTATATTCAACTCTCGACTCTGCTCCACTAATTGCCAGGAATTGTAATATTAGCCTAAACCACAGTGATGTAATTACTGAATTTGGTAAACAGTTGTTTTAAAGTAATCTATGGACTTGTGATGCAACGTAATTTCTGAATGTAATATCTGAACATGAAGCCAAGGACGTTTTGAACATAGTCCCTCAGTCTTTTCATTTCTAAGTCATGCCTACCATCTAGTGTTTGTAGGAAGAAGTGACAAGTGATCATTGAGAGACACATACTATCAATATACTGCATATAACTCTGTCATCTGCCCACTGTGGAACTAAAACTAACTTGAGAAATGCTTTGGCAGTTTGGGGCGGAAGAGAAGAGCTAAAAGCAAGTAGACAGTTACTGCACCGGCACATCTGTGTTTAGTCAGGGGGAGATCGACCTCATTGTATGTGTTTTATGTGTTCCTGTATTTTTACTTGTTCTACATTGTGCTCCACAATGTTTCCACACTTTCATTGCTGTTGAACAATTAGATGTTACCAGTGAATATGGTTCGACTACAAGTGATGCCAGTGCATGATTGGTGGAGGTTTTACATAATGTGTGTGTGCAACATAAATGTATTACATGTTTCTTTGTAAGTGAAGTGTTCATTTTGTATTTCGTTTTTCAATTTTGTCATTATGATGATACTCAAGTGTTCTTATCTAATGTCTTAATCATTTTACAGATTCAATTCTCCTTCCAAATTCTTGTTGTTATTATTTATTTATTTATTTATTTATAATTCAATTCAATATTTATAATTCAATTTTTTTAAACATTCACACAAAAACCTCATTCACACGCCGATGGCACAGCCTTCGGGAGCAATTTTGGGATCAGTATCTTGCCCAAGGACACTTCAACCCTGGAGGAGCCAGGGACCGAACTACTAATCTTCACGATTAGCAGACGACCCTCTCTACCTCCTGAACCACAGCTGCCCATACCTCTCACCTACTATGAGCCTTCACAGCTCACGTCAGGTGAGAGGTCATGTTTCACACTCACACCTGCATGTCTTTGGACTGTGGGGGAAAACCGGAACAACCAGAGAAAACCCACGCAGGCACAGAGAGAACATGCAAACTCTACACAGAAAGGCCCCACAGACAGTGCTCACCACTGCTCCACCGTGCCCATTCATTTATAAATATAAATGATGTTTATCACATTCATAATCTATATTTATAAATTACTCTGTTGTTAGGATTTAAAGTGGAGTTGTAGTTTGTAGGGATTGTAGTTTACAGGAAAGGAATTTCAAAGTTGTTGGCGTAGGGCAGTAGCTGGTAGAAGGCATTGTCCATCAGGTAGTTAAACCCTAGGCCTGCACCCACAGCGGTGATGGCAAGTGGGAGACCTACTTTCAGCAGACGTTTAGCAGAGCGGTGCCAGAAACTTCTGGTCTGAGACACAGAAGCTAGAGACTCTGGGAGGCTCTCATCGCTCTGATCACCAGATGCCATCTCAGAGAAGTTCTCATCTCTCTGCTGCTCAACACCAGCTAGTATCTCCTCCTCTTGCCTCGCCTCTTGCGGGTGTTTAAGATCACAGACTGATTGCTTCAAATGGGTTGTTAGGATGTGACATTCATCTAACTGTTCCTCGTAATAAGCAATTTTCCTGGTTTGGATTGCTTTGTGCTCGTCCATTTGGCAGATTTGTTTGTCAGCCAGCTCCACTTGGGATTGGAGATCCTGAACAACTGTCTTCAGGTTCCTCGTCTCCTCATTTTGTTTTGCTGTCAGAGACTCAAGCCGAGCCAGCTCATCGATGGCGCTCCTGTTCTGCTCACTCAGAGAGACTTCCTTTTTCTGAAGATCATGCAGTGCTTGACTCATCTCTTCTCCAGCACAGGTCAGCTTTAGTATTTTATCATCTTTATCCCTGATGAGTTCCTGACCTTCTCTTACCTGGTGCTGAAGATCACGGACTGCTGCCAACAGATGTTCAGTCTCTGCTTGTTTCAGTGATTCAAGGTGTGTCACCTTCACAATAAGGCTCTGGTTCTCATCAGCTGTGATTTTCTCGTTTTTCTGCAGTTCTTGAACTTGACCCTGCAGATTTGCTGTCAGAGACTCAGGTTGGGACAGCTCATTGGTGGCGTTCCTGTTCTGCTCACTCAGAGAGACTTCCTTTTTCAGAAGATCATGCCGTGCTTGACTCGTCTCGTCTCCAGCACAGGTCAGATTCTGTATTTCCTCATCTTTATCCCTGATGAGTTCCTGACCTTCTCTTATCTGGTGCTGAAGATCAACGCCAGCTAGTATCTCCTCCTCTTGCCTTGCCTCTTGCTGGTGTTTAAGATCATAGACTGATTGCTTCAAATCGGTTGTTAGGATGTAACATTCATCTAACTGTTCCTGATAATAAGCAATTTTCCTGGTTTGGATGGCTTTGTGCTCGTCCATTTGGAAGATTTGTTCGTCAGCCAGCTCCACTTGGGACTGGAGATACTGAACAACTGTCTTCAGGTTTCTCATCTCCTCATTTTGTTTTGCTGTCAGAGACTCAAGCCGAGCCAGCTCATTGTTGGCTTTCCTGTTCTGCTCAGTCAGAGAGACTTCTTTTTTCAGAAGATCATGCAGTGCTTGACTCAACTTTTTTCCAGCACAGGTCAGATTGTGTATTTCCTCATCTTTAGCCCTGATGAGTTCCTCACTCATTTGGAAGTGTTCAGTCTCTGCTTGTCTCAGTGATTCAAGGCGGGCCACCTTTGCAATAAGGCTCTGGTTCTCATCAGCTGAGATTTTCTCATTTTTCTGCAGTTCTTGAACTTGATCCTGCAGATTTGCTGTCAGAGACTCAAGTCGAGCCAGCTCATTGGTGGCGTTCCTGTTCTGCTCACGCAGAGAGATTTCCTTTTTCAGAAGATCATGCAGTGCTTGACTCAACTCCTCTCCAGCATAAGTCCGCTTCTGTATTTCCTCATCTTTATCGCTGATAAGCAGCAGCTCATGTTCGTCTTGTTGAGCTGCACGATGCTCGAGGTCATATGCGTCCCTCAGATCTTCAATATCTGCTTGGATTACTTTGTCCAGGAATTGAAGTCTGGCCACCTCAGCAGTCTCCGTCTCCAGCTTTCTTGTCAGAGTGTTATTTTTCTTTGTGATGCCTTCAAACTCCACCTGAAGCGCCTCCTTTTCCTTAATCTCGCTTTTCAGTTGCGTCCTTGCATCCATTAGTTGGTTCTGCAGATCTTGCACAACTTGCAGGTGCCCGGCACTTTCCTCCCTCACTTTTTCCAACTCCACTGTCAGCGACCGTTTTTTTGACTCCAGTTTCTTATGTCGAGATTGGTCATCACAGTCTTTTGGAAGCCGTCGAGGCTCCTTTAACACACGGAGGAGACGTAATTTCTCCATCTCTGCGCGGCGCATAGCGTTGTGTAAATTATATTTAGACATCCCTGTTGTCCTCAAAACTCTTCCAATCGCAGGTTGCTGAATTTTAAAACAATATGAGAATCCCTGGTTTGTCTAGCTATGGTTTGTTCCTGAACACACTCTTCCTATGATCTGCTGTGACGTCATAACATTCCAGTTGCTGTGATCATGATGTCATGACATTCCAGCGCCTTTCCACGAATGCTCAGAGAATATCATGACGCTGCATCATAACATTCTATGCGCATGTGCTTGAGCCATAGCATGTTTTTTTTTTTTAAAGACACAAGCTGTGATCTATCTGAGATAGGCACATAATGGCGACTGAAAGACTGACAAAACATTTGAAAAAGTTGCATTAATTTATTAGAATAATTTGTAGTGATATGTAAAAAAAGAATGCTTATATGTTACTTCTAACTTAATGTGAATCCAACCACCTTTCATTATTTATTCACCTCTAATTTCCTTTTTATGAATTTTCTTTTTTCTTTTTTTTTTTCGTTAGTGGGATATATTCTTCAAGATCAAATTAAATCAAGATACATTTCACCCGATGTGAATATAGGACAGGCCGAACGTATTTTCAGCAGGTGGTGGGGGGCTATATCATAAACTTTAAAATGTAAATACTTATTACCACCTAGGCTACTTTGTTGTGCTTTATTTAGACTGACAATGTTGGGTCATGTTTCACATACAGTAGATGTCCATCCAGTCTGTCCTCAGAAGCATCCTTCTCTGTGTAGATCGTTTTCGTGAGCCAAGCAGCGCG
>CAKAOI010026750.1:9127-17784 GCA_916701655.1 Sebastiscus albofasciatus
ATGTGGTAAGACCACTACAACACGAGTAAGGTTAGGGGAAAGCAACCTGATCTCATGGGAAGGTGTATCAATAGCACAACATTTTAAAGACATTCTGCTTTTTATGATTTGACATTTTAGACTTTTCGTGTGTCTTAACGCCACGTCCTCACCGTGAAATGGACAATGTTAGGTTTAGGAACAAACCCACAGTTAGGTTAAGGAAAAACATCATGGTTGGGCATAGAATATGTATGTAAACAACGTAACTTGAGTACGGAAAAAATGTCACAAACGTCACTAACGTAACTTCAAAATAACTCAACAACACTTTGCGACACAAACAGCGGTCTCCTGGTTGACAGTCCTGTGTTTGTTGGACACATCAGTGCTTGAAGTGGAAGTACCGGTACTCCCCTTATTCACATGTTGGCGTGTGTATCGGCCGGTATCAGCAATCTCTTGCTCCTTTTCATTTATTCATCATTTCTTTAAGAATATTAAACTGTCAGTCATAATCAGTTTTGATTTTATTGCTATTATTATACTGGGGCAATGCATCTTCTATAGTAGGCCTATGATACTCCAATAACATTCACACTGGAACATTGTAGGGCTAAGCTGGTGTGTTTGTATATTTACCCAGTGTTAATAGGAGGATGCCTATGGCCTGGAATCAACACCAGCCAGACAGACAGGTATACCTGCAGAGCTGAGGTGTGTGAGCTATTCATTCAGAGTCAGTCGGCTCGTCCAGATGCTCCCCACGTGGGTTTTTATGTTAATACGGCTTATGAGGTGTTATGAGGCCATCATGAATCTCCAACCTGATATGGAGAGGGCAGAAAAGAGTACCAGTAGCTAGTGAGATGTGCTTACCGGTGAGTACCGGCCCACTTCGAGCACTGGGACCCGTCCACCTCCCCTTCGCCCACCATCAGCAGCCTCTCTCACATTTTATTCTACGTCACCAGCTCTGAGCGTAGCACATTCATGCAGATGTGTTTACATTGCAGTCAGCACAGACCACATGGCCTACGCATGACACGCCAAAAGCGAGAATGGTTTTGCACGTAAATGTCTTACATATTGCTGTCATCATATGTCATTTGGCGAGACCGAGCTGGGGAGAGAGTGTGACTGAGGTGCATGGATTATACGCAGCTTGGTTCTCGCTGGTGACGTCAGTTACATTTACTTCATCACAGCTGCTAAAGATCAAAAACGAGTTTCTCAATCTGCATCTAGCTGTATAGTCTTTGTCTTCATTTAAAGGTAAAGTTGGAGTTGTTAGAACCAGATTTTGGAGCATTTCTTCTATTTCTTTCTAGAATTAGACAGATTGAGATGTGCACTGATGGAGGCTACAGTCGGGACGAGAGGAGGAAGATGAAGTAACACAATCAGGGTGCGTTGTTCACTTCCCATTGGGACTTAAAAAAACAGTCCATCCAGCGTCCTCTAATATTGTCTTCATGTTTTGGCAAAAGGAAGACGGCAAACCGGATGCTCATTATCTTCATTTTCAGAGAATGACGGTAACTTCTGCCAAAAACACATTTTCCCAACTTTAACCTGGTGGAACAATCAAGACGACAAAACAATCTGCCAAAACGGATGCATGAACAGCTGCTCCTCATCGCCTCCTCGTCTGATGAAGATAAAGTTTCTGAAAAAATGAACCCGTAAATTTAGATTAGGCTGAATCTTTCAGACAGCTTCTGATTCATTCAGTCGAGGAATAACACTCGGTAAAATCTAATCTAGTACTGCAAAGGGCAGCGGAAGATTGAATAAAGTCTAAAGATCTCTGGCTTCATCTGGGAATCCCAGCAGCTATAAGGGCACACTGATGAGCTCTGGGCGAGAACTCATTCAGGTCCTGCTTTGGTTTTCTAAGTAAGAGACTCCAGAATTCAAAAGCTTTACTCTCAGTAGCTTTTATCTAGTTTTCTAATCAGTCCAGCTGGAAAAGAATCCCACTCCATCTCACAATAATCTGTGATATTTTTTTCTTTCTGGCGCTCACTGGAAAGTCGACAAACATGAGCTTCCTTTGATATGCTAGTCACCACTGCCAGGAAGAACTGATCTGACATCTAGACATCAAAGTTAAAACTAATATAGTCTCAGCCAACAGCCCTGCAATAAATCCTGCCTTTCTTCAGGTTATAATGTATTATAAAGTGTCCAACTTTATGGTCTTTTTGGAGGCTTTGTGGTGCTGTTAAATTGTGTTTTATGGGAGCGTGATCTCATGGGAAGGCATATAAATCGCATGCCACCCATTTTAAGCTTTTTGTGTGTGTCATTTAATGCCGTTCTCATTCCCGACTCGTCACATACGGACGTGCAGACGCACTTTTAAACATTGTGAATTCAAAACAAAACTACTTTGTTGTGTTTAGGAAAAGATAGTGGATTTAGGTAAAATAAGGACATCCATCCGTTATCTGTAACTGCGTACCCCATTCAGGGTCCCAGCTGACATTGGGTGAAGGCGGGGTTCACCCTGGACAGGTCTCCAGACTATCACAGGGCTGACACATAGAGACAGACATCCATTCACACCTACGGGACATTTAGAGTCAACAATGAACCTAACCTGCATGTCTTTGGACTGTGGGAGGAAACCTGAGCACCTGGAGAAAACCCACGCTAACACGGGGAGGACATGCAAACTCCACACAGAAGGACCCCAAGCCGGATTCGAACTTGCAAACACTGTCACTCTTTATACTATTAATACTATTATGTATATTGTCTATACTTACTCTGAGCATGTGTTATTGCTGCGGCATGAAATGACATGCAAAAAGAAAAACGTGTAGCGATAATACACACAATGACGTAAGAAATTGGCGCGCTATTCATACACCATTCAGTGAGACCAGGCTGGTCATGGAGACATCCCACTGAGCAAAGACACATCAAAAAGACATCAATTTAACATCTCTGTCGACCGTCCAAAAGACGTCCACTGAGGAGCCAGAATGAACGTTTTTGTGACGTCTTTTTTAAACGTCTTTTTAACGTTCAACTATTGATGTCAACCTGAGTTGCAAGTCCACGGACGTCCAAAAGGGGGTCCTAGTCAGACATCTAGATCATGAACCCAACTTACACGTCCACCAGACGTCTGGACTGACGGACGTTATACAGACATGATCTGAACGTCTTCCTGACGTCACATGTTTGCTGGGATATTTGTGATATTTATTCTACTATATTTTAGTGTCAAACATTCCCGAACTTCATGCTAAAACTAAAATGTTTTCGAAAAAGATTTTGTAATCTAGAGCAGCGGCTGAATTTCACTTCACTGTGTGCTCAGTTGAGGACGCACACATCTCTGACTAAAAAGCTTACCAACCAACCAGCCAACTGTAACCAGCAACAAGTCCTCGCCCAGATAAATTCAGTGTTCAAAAATTAAGAAACGGAAGAAACCTGAAGAAGACAGACACGGAGGAAACACCATTAACAGATGAAAGATTCAGTACAAATCAAGAGGAGGCTCCACTGACACCACTTTCCTATTAACTTTAGTCCAGTTTTAACCTTCGATGACAAGACGTCTGTTGACAAATCACCAAGTCAGAGCTGGCTTGGATCGCCACTGTGAGACCTCGAGAGTTTGGTCTGCTGTAACAGAACTGGCTGCTGCATGAAACCACATTTTTAAATGCAATCCAAACACACTTTGATGTCGCAGTCGGCAGCTCTGGGACACATTAAAGAACACCGAGGACCAAACATAACGTGGATTATGATAAGTCTGGCTTCATGAGACAATAAGCAGAACATCCACTGGCTCTCACACGTCACCATCTTTCTGCTTCTAACCAGAAATCCTTGTTTTGGGCTTGTTTACTGTAGTGCTTCACACATCTCACACACACACACACACACACACACACAAAACACTGTGCAGCCTAAATTTAAACTTGGCTTTTGTTCGACAGTTTTCTCCCCCTGAAGAAGAGGGGAAAGCTCTTCATCGACAGCACTAACCGGCCTCACATGTGTGGATGTATGGGGAGCAATTATGCAAATGTGAGTGTGCACATGCATGCTCATATTTACTCGTGTGTGTGTCTCTTGAGTGAGCTCTTCACACGCAGGAGGAGGTGGAGGATCAACAGGAGACAAGCGAGATGACGGGAGAGGAGAGGGTGTCAGATACATCACAGAGAGGAGGAGAGAGGAGAGGTAAGAGAGGATGAGATGAGAGGAAGAAGAGAGGAGGAGAGATGAGAAAGCTGACACCTCAACACGTCTGCAGTACATCCTGTACTCAGCACAGCAGCACTACAGAGAGATGAACCCGAGAGAGGCCAGACACTGATAGACTGGGAGATAAACACTCTGGGAGAGGCTCAACACTACGATCATATCAGCAAGATTGTACTGAATGTCATGCCCAATTAATTGTTTAGTACTTTTATTCCCAACTAGAAAGCTCAAACAGTCTGGTTTCTTTTCACCGTGGCCATAATCGTTCTCTAACCCGTCTCAGCAGCAAAGGTAAGACGAAAGAAGAAAAGATCAAACTAACTAGTATAAAACCATAATTGAAGATATAACCTGGAAAGAGAAATACGTCAGGTTCAATAACGCTATGTCTGTGTGTGCAAAATAGTTTGAAGCTATATACTGTATATGCATGTAGTTACTAATACACAGATAATATGTTCCAACATTGGGAGTGCATTCCTCTGAAAGTCCAGTCTGCATGTTAAATGTATGTATGTCTGTCTGACTATTTAAAAACACACTTGATTTAAATCTATTTTATTTCAACAAGGCTATCCACTCAGTATAAATACAGCTTTTCCATAATGTATATTCAAATCAAACAATAAAACTATGAAAACAGCAGTAACTGTTTGTCTGTCAATCCAGTGTACTACAGTGTCCACATTTCAATGCCTGTGGACTGAAATCTGGAAATCTGTTTCATATTACTGGTGCAGTGCCTGTTCGGAGCGCGTCGCCGTTCAAACAAACACAAGACTTTGAACCAGGAGACCGCTGCTGTGTGAAACTAAAAGTAACATTAGTCACGTGACCCGTCGGTATCGTCAGTCCCGTCTGTCGTTAGTCAGTGAAGTTAACGTCAACCACGTTTCCTAACCCTAACTAAGTGGTTGTGTTGCCTCAACGGAAGTTTATTTTGAAAAGACACTACGCATGTAACAAGCGTATATTGACACGTCGTCCCTGACACGTCCAAAAGTAACACAAGACGGGTATCCCGTGCGTCGGTCTCTGATGCCGAGGAGCACCGACCAAGCGGCGCAGTTTGACGAGTTAGGGGTGAGAATGTGACTAACTGCCCCCGCTAACCCAGCTAACGCTTTTTGATTATTTATTCAAAGTTTAATAACACTGAACGTATCGGGTGTCCAAACTGCAACAACTTCAACACTGCACGTCCTTGGGTCCCCGTCAATACACCCGCCATGTGGGAAGTAGACTGGATGGACGGTTCTTGTGTGCAAAAGACACACAGACAGAAATATAGACAGAGATCCATCACTTTATAGTTAGATGTAATATCATTTTGTCGTTCGTATCTAGCTTCGCAATAATACACCCTTAGCCCCCATGCAGCTCATTTGATTCCACATGGAGAAGAGAGAGAGAGAGACAGAGAGAGACATGTCTTAGTTGGGAGAGAAACAGAAATAAAGCTCTGCTGGAAAAATGAAAAAGAAAAGCAGCGATAAAGTGACAGTTTCAGTGATAACAGGTGGACAGACACACCGAGGTATACAGCCACTATTTCCCATCCTCCCTAGCAGAGCACTCGGAGGTCAGGGCCTCGGAGCGTTTGTTGTTCCTAACAGGCCGACGCTGCTGGCCATTATCAGCCCCGAACATCCAGACCGCTCGGCCAAGGTCCGTGCAGGAGGCAAGGTCGAGACAGCTGTCGCCAGGAAAATGAGTCTAGGTCGACACTGTGGAAAATAAAGAAACCACAGCGAGCAGCGGCGGAGCCTCGCAGGGCGTCGGGGAGCAGAGTGGCTGCTGATAAATGGCCTCAAGGCTGCTTCCTTTGTGCCTCCTTCGTCAATCCTGTTCTCAATCTGAATCATTTAGATGATATTAAAGTTAAATCCTCTTGGTCATCTTGCTTAAATAATGTCCAACAGAACAAACAAATTAAAGTTATGAGTGATTCTCTCTGTTGTAACGGACATATAAAGCATATAGCATATTAATAAAGAATGATGGATGAAGGCTGAACCTAAGAAAATATACTGAGGTTGAGCAGTTGTAGTAATATTCAAAGAAAAAAGGTCCCGAAAGATTCATATACACATTTTCTTTTATGTTCTTGATGTGTTCTTTTACGAACATAAGACAACAGATAACAACTTCTATCTTTGGAACATTACCCCCGGCTCCGTAATGTCTTTATTCAACCTACGATGGCCCTAATACAATACACCGTTTAGTCTGAGTTCACCAGTATGTGTTGATCAATAACAGCATATTGTTGTCGGTCTGTCCTCAATGACTGTTTGATTTCACTTGCCATATCTCATATACATATTGTATGTGTCTTATATATCACATTCTGTACAGCAGAATACATATGTGCTGTCACTTTTTTATTTTAAATGAAACTTTCTGGATTTCTTGAGAACATGTTGGTAACAGATTCAGGTCAGAGTGAAGAGATGTTGTTGGATCATCTTTACATTAACAGTTAAACCTTATATGTCTGCCTATTTACATAAACACGATAAAACGATTTATTAAATGTACGTGTGGGCGGACGCTTGTTTTAAAGTGATTGCGAAGGCAAATGTCAGCTTATATAATGAACTAGTTTGCGTGTGTGTGTGTGTGTGTGTGTGTGTGTGTGTGTGTGTGTGTGTGTGTCTTAGTTAACATGCTAAATGAGACTTCCTGCTCAGCCCTCCCACTCTCACAGTGCTTTTCATTGAAATGTGTCAGCCGAGCCGGGCTACACTTTCCACGAGTCCAACCGCATAAATGTCATTCAACAGGAAGTCGAAAAGTTCAACTGCAATCTTCAGCTGTAGAGAAACATTTGGAGCGTCCCCCCCCACCCCCTTCTCCTAGTTAGAGGCATTTTAACTTGAACTCACCCACCCACACACACGGAAACACACCTTCAGAGTTTTTTAAAGTTTGTCTTCACATGCCCGTACTGTTAGGACGCTGAAAGAGTCTGGAATCAGTCCTCCTGTCCTCACTGTGAAGCAGCCCGTTTGCACGAAAAGGCGTATTAAATGCCACAATAATGTGCATTTATTACAACGATTACGATTCTGGGAAGTAAAGCCAAAGCTTAAGTGCCTTAAACCTGCATTCTCTCTAACAGCCAGCAGGGGGCGACTCCTCTGGTTGCTAAAAGAAGTCTGGTTGTATAGAAGTCTATGAGAAAATGAGCCTACTTCTCTCTTGATGTATTACCTCAGTAAACATTGTAAACATGAGTTTATGGTCTCAATCACTACTTTCAAGTCTTCTTCAATACAGCATGATGTTCATTTAGTAGATTATGGTCCCATTTAGAGTCAAATAGACCATGAAGCAGGGGATGCTTTAGGGCGGGGCTACCTTGTGATTGACAGGTCGCTACCACGGAGTTGTCCGGTCTGAGAGTTGTTTGTGTTTCATCTTAGAACTTTAAACCCTTTCACAGTGTGTTTTCAGGTCATTAAAGTTAATTATAACCTTTTTGGATACTTAAAAATGTCTTATTCAGCATTTGGTTGTAATTGGCTCCACCCTCTCGTGTCACTGTCACTCCAAACTTGAGGCTTCAAAACGACAGTCCACAAACCAGTGGGTGACGTCACGGTGACACTAACACCGGCCTCCTGGGTGAAAGTCCTGTGTTAGTTTGTCCTGTCCATCCACCATTAGTAGTGTCTCTCGCATTTTTATGACGTCACTAGCTCCGAGTGTAGCATATTCACGCGGATGCGCTTACATTGCAGTCAGCGCAGACAGCATGGTGTGAAATGAAAAGCAAGAAAGGCGTTGTGATTGCACATAAAATGAGCACAGTTAATTCTATTGGCTCCAATTAAATCACTGTAAAGTTCAATTCCTGTAAGAGTTTAAGGGATGAGCGATCATACACTTTGAAAGGTCAGCGGTAAACATGGTAAAAGTTAAAATATTAAGAATTTCGAGAGCAAGTAGCTAAGGTATAAAGTCTAAGCCGAGTGCAACGCCCGAGGCGACGCTACTGAGAGGTTCAGATCAGAGAGTCTTTGACGGCACGGCGGCGTAGCATGAGCAGCATGCTAGCAGAGTGGGCAGGAAAGAACAGAGATGAAGCACAACATGGGTCTAGAATGATCAGCCTCTACGAGGGACTTCAGTCCCGTTGTCAGAGTCTAGTTGGCGTAGAAGAATGACAATTTCTGTGAAATATTAGAATCCATCAGCTGCTGTCACTGAAGTACATTCTGCACCTGAGCCTGTATCTGCAGACTGACACAAATAGATGTATTTCATATGTATTGCATTTCTTCTTTGAAGCACCACGCTGCAAAAAACAAACTAAATTGACTTCAGCGTGTAAACAAAACGACTCTGATTCTGATCCATCTGAATGTGATACACTTTAAGAACACTATATACAAATGCTCCGTGTTCGTCACAGCCTCCGTGACGAATACTCTCTG